>ML868124.1:5856-20922 GCA_009831015.1 Picea engelmannii
GTCACATTTCCTCACTAAGGATAACACCAACAACATAATCAAATTTTAAAGTATTTGAACCAGAGACAGAGTTACTTATAGCCATGATCAAGTTGTTCCAGCTTTCTGGCAATGATCACAAGATTAGAAGAGCCTTAACTTCATCATCAAAGTCCACTTTTACTGAACTTAGTTGATTAGTAACCGTATTAAATTCATTTAAATGATCTGCAACAGACCCACCTTCTAACATATTCATATTAAATAATCTCTTCATTAGAAATACCTTATTGGACGTCGAGGGTTTTTCATACAATTTGGCCAATGCGCCCATCAAACCCTTCGTTGTCTTTTCTTTGGAAATATTGAAAGCCACCAATGTTGTCAGGCTCAGCCGTATCGTTCCTAGAGCCTTTATGTCAAGAATCTCCCATTCTTCATCCTTCATGGCCGTCGACTTCTTTGCTATTCCGCCCAATGGTAGGAATATATCCTTATGATATAAATAATCTTCCATCTGGTAGTTTTGGCTGTTAAATTTCTCGACCCTAAAATTTCCATCTTCAGACATTGCTCCCACTCGAACCAGGAACCCTCTTTTCCTGCAAGATACCTTTCTCTCCAATACCAGTTGTTATAAAAATAGGACCATGGAGAAATAAAATAAAACAAATGCAAAAACAAAACACAGAAGATACACAATACAATAGAGACACAGATTTATGTGGTTCACCCAGTGTGGGCTATGTCCACCAGAGAAATTGCCAGGTCCTTCCTTTATTATTATCCATCATATGAAGGGATACAACCTACAACAAACCCGTTGTAGCTTCCTCTTCTTTCTCTCATAGTCTCCTATCTCAGAATACAATATTCACCATCAACCATAGCCGCAATACATTTCCCTCATAAAAGAGGATTGCCTTATAGGGAAAAAAACCCTAACATAATCTCTACCATTAGATCTGCGACCTTATAATGAACGGTCCAGATTTATAATGAAATTACACTATACATTTACAAGGAAATTTTTCCTTTGGGGGCTTCGCCCCCGAACCCCCGCTGGGGGCCCGCTTTCCCCCAGACCCCCCAGCCAAGGAGATATCCCCTCCGGACCTCGCAGAGGGAGTACCCCCCCTCTGCACTCCCCCGCATGGAAGAGTGTACATACTTCTGGGGTGTAAATACTTCATGGGGTATAAACACGGCTAAAAGAAAGGACCTCTGAATCAGGGAGATAATCAGGCTCCACAACCAACAGAGGAAAGAATCTCACCACACTTACTTATGTCATGAAGCTTTCTCTCCCACCATACAAGAGCGGTGTCTTCCAACCGAAGAGAAGCCAGTTGCAATTTAACTTCCTCTTCATCAATATGTTGGACTCGCCAATACACTTCAACCTGTCAGATCCAATTATCTAGATTTTAAGGCTTAGCGTCTCCATTAAACATAGGTAAATCAAATTTTACATCAATCTTTAATAATGGTTTCTTAAAAGAGGCTTTATGGATAGAATGATGAAAATGATGAGAATTATGAGAATCATCAAAGGAAGAAGAACTAGAACTTGAAGGTGAATATGGAGGCTCGGGAGGATCTTCTCTAGCCCCTTGGTTTATCAAAGCATAATCATCTGCATGTGCTTCATTTTTCTTCCCTTTTGTCTTCATCCTCTTCTTGTAATCTCCATACATTGTTTCGACCATTTATGACATGTGATAAAAGACCATGTGAAAGTTTTTCTCCTATTCATCACACTTGTCCTCTTCTGCCATTTTCTTCCTTCTGGATACATGGCCAACTTCGAGATTGAAATTATTTATATTTCCTTCACTCTGCTTATTCTTGGCCCTAGTGAGCATTCACACTCAATAATTCAAGTCAAATATGGTTTCTCTTATACCAACATGATCCAGGATCTTTTCATCGTGACTTATAAAGAATTGTATTAAATGAGCATAAATTAATGTGCACCATTAAATAAGGGAAAACTTAGAAATAAAGAGACATAAGCATCATATCTGAATGCAAAACTTGATAATGGAGTTCATCTCTGGTGGACTACATCTCCGAGTCCTTCTCTCAAATTGGTAGGATCTTTTATTAACTCAGCAAAAGAATTTGCCAAATACATGAATATACCTCATTCTGAAATCAAGTTGCAGAAATAATGCCCAGATCAAAAAACATACACCACCATTGTATTTGTGGCGTTGAATTACCCAAACATTATTGTCTCCGCACTTCAATATTACTCTAGCACTCCTAGGCCCAAGAGAAATCCTGTCTCGGTATCCCTGCCCTCTATACCATCAATTATGATAGCATCTACCAAGTCAAAATCCATACCGGATTGTACAGTACGATCACGCGCCTTTCCCCCTGGCTCTGGCCTGAAACACATTCTTAAATATTAAATGATTCAGATATACCAAGGAACACCCCTTGGCGTGTTGGTTAGAGCGGAGTTTTAAAGGCTTTGTTCTAGGCGGAGGTTTTGGGGTCGAACCCGCCAGACTCTGTTTTTGGTAATGGTTACATATATGTTTATCCATGGTTTTAAACCATCACTATGTTTGTCGGTTCGCTAGAAAATACACTAACAATTATTGTAGATTTGGCGTGGTCTACCATATTTGGTGGATCCACCAATTCCTTTTTTTAAAACAAAATCCATTCACGGGCTAACATTGGGCATTCTCGGGATGCCACGTGTTTCCCCATGATTGGGCCATGTGGAACCTGTTGATTGACCTGCTCATATGCTGACGTGGCTCACCCTATCACCGTCATACTAACATGTGGCCTTCCCTGGGTGGTGCCACATGGTGTCTCCTAGGGGTGCCATGTGGCACTTTCCTATTGGTCTTTATGGACCCTTGAAAAGTCCACTAGTGGGTGACACATCGCAAAATGTGGTGTTGCCATGTGGCATGATGACATCATCATTCGTATGATGATGTCACCCTACCATGTTAGTTGTTGACATCATGGTGAAATCATAAGTAGGAACAATGATGTTTCCCTTGCTGACTGGTCATGGTTGACCATATCTTTGACCATGAATATCTTTCAAACCGTAACTTTGTTTGACAGTCTGTTTGTATCATTAGAAAGCTTGCGACACACTCTTCGCAAGTGTTGTCACATGGAATGATGAAATCATCATTTGTACGATGATGTCACCCTACCATGTTAGTTGTTAACGTCATGCTAACATCAGAAGTACGAATGATGATGTGTCCCTTGTTGATTGGTCATGGTTGACCGCATCTTTGACCGTGAATATCTTTCAAACCATAACTTTGTTTGACAATCTGTTTGTGTCATTAGAAAGCTTGCGACGAGCTCTTCATGATCATGCCATTTTCACTGAGTTTTGGGAACTTTGGATTTTTTCCCTTTCTCTATCTTTTGAAGCCATTTTGAGCATTCTGAGCTACCACTGTGAGTTATGTGTTATTATTAGCCTTCTCTGGATCCTTTTTGGATCAATCCATCTAGAATATTCTTACCTTCAAATATATTAAAACTCATACCATTATACATCAAACAAACTTGGGTCCATTACCCAAACCTTTTTGCTACCGGAATTTGCTACCAAACTTTCTTCAAGGGTTGACATCAATGACAACCAACCCAAATAATCAACACATTTACATTTTCTTCCTTTACTTGTTCTTTATTTTCCTATTATTTCTTTATTTTCCAAACCTTATTATATATTATATCATTTTTCTGTTTCATAGAATCATCCATCATGCTTCAACAATCATGAGTTATATGTCCATAGTTGTGGCATTTGTAACATTCAATAGCATGGGGCCACATGAACATTTCTTTTTTGATACCTAGGAGTGAATGATCTTCTTTGTGACGTCGTCCTTCTTATTTCTTTCCTTAGATGATCATGATCTTATATTTTGTTGTTTCCTTCACAATAATTGAAGCTTCTTTGATACCTGAAATTGGAGGGTCTTCTTTCGTATTCTTCTTCCATAATATTCTTTGAGGGATCACATTCTTCCTTCTTAATAGGTCCTATGATGACTTCTGCATAACTTTTATCCTTTTCTTCATTCTTCCTTTCTAGCAACCAATAACACTTTCCTTCAACTTTCTTTGTTGATGATCTGGATATTTCTCTCTTAATTGTTCTTGTTGAGCTTGAGAACTTTAACTCTTAATGTGACAACTTCTTCTTCAGGATATTCATGATCTTATTATTTCTTCAGCATATGGATCTTCATGACTTTTTTCTTTTATCTTTTCTTATTCAAGTTGGGTCTTCAAGGAGACAATTTATTCTTCAAGCCTTTTTTCTTTTTGGTTGAATTCTACTTCAAGATTATTTAAGTCCTCAAATATTTTCTTGAAATGGATAGTCAAATATTTTCTCTCTTCTATGCTTCCTTTCTTTGTGTTACATTTCGGCTTCCAAAAACTGTTTTTCTTCCAACTAACCTTTGCATGCTTCTTCAAACCTTATGTCTTCTTCTAATTGGGATTTTAGGTTTGTAATCATCTTCTAGACTTCTTCAGAATTGGTATTTTGAGACCCCTTCTTTATATTGATCAATTCTTCCTTGAGTGACTTGTTCTTCCTTCTTTCTTTTGTCAAATCATCTAAAGCGTTGATTAATTGTGCTTCAATATTTACTATGTCTTCTTCACAATATTCTTCTTTTGAATCTATCTAACATGAAGAGAATATTCTTCTCGTTCGGCTTCATCCTCTTCCTTATTCTAACTAACATTCTCTAACTCTACGATAGAATCTTCCTTAAAGTATATATTATGTATATTATCCCAAATTTCTTTCGCTGATAAACATTGTCTCACTTTGTCTTTTACTAGATCTAGTAATCCTTCCAAGATGAAATCCATTTCTAGTTTGTTGTTTCTCTTCATTTCCTTCTTGTCTACAGTCTTTGGTTTCTTTGAACCGATGTATCATGTAATAACTAAGTGCCAAACATCATACCCATGTGATCCTAGAAATGATTTCATCTTGTTTCTCCATATCTCATAGCTCAGACCATTATGACCATCAAACTATGGTACTCCATTCTTAGTGTACTCCATAATCTTCCTTCTAGTGGTTAAACTATTTTCTTAAAGGACCTTCTCTAATACCAATTGTTAGAATATTGAGAGGGGGGGGTGAATCAATATGAGCACTTTTTACCACTATCAATCACAATATATATAAACTTCAACTTTATCAATAGTATTCAATAGTTTATCACTTATGCATTCAGTATATCATTGCATCATAAACATTATCATTCACAAGTACATAATAAACAACCACATATACATAGTACACTAGGATTTATGTGGAAACCCAAATGGGAGAAAACCATGAAATTTTTTCTTATATATATCAATAATACATTCATAGGAAGCACCAACTTCCAAATTCTCCAGCATGAACTAGAAGGAGGCTACAACCCCCTATGTATAGGATCCAACCTTAAGGAAACTACAACTCCCTAAATTCTCCATCTACAACTGGAAGGAAGGTCCAACCTCCTATTTTGCAGGCTCCAACATGAAGGAATATCCAACTCTTTGTGTTCTCTGACTCTAATCAGAAGGAGGCTACAACCCCTTGATTCACAGGATCCAACTTGAAGGAAGTTCCAACTCCCTGTGTTCTTTGGAACCAATCGGAAGGAGGCTACAACCCCCCTTCCTTGACCCATCCTATTGCCCTAAAATATAATTGTAGACTCAAAATGTCACTACCATTGATCAACTTGTAACTGCCACTATCATCAACCAAATTGTCACTAGGATTGTCGTTGTCATTGTCACTGGTTTATCATCATCAACCAACTATAACCATATCCAGTCACATGGATACCAAAACCATCACCATACCATGTACATCAACCATGTACCAAAACCTATACCATATCATGCATCAACCATGTACCAAATGTATACTATACCATGCATCAACCATGTACCAAAAAATGTACCATACCATGTACCAACATCACCATAAAGTGCCTCTAGCAATATACCATATCATCATCAACTTATGAACCATAACATCACCAATATGTGTCTCAATATCACCAATCATGTACCATAAGATATGTCAAGTGTAGATACCATAACATCAATGATGAGAAACCAACCATATACCTCAATCATATACCAAAACCATGTACCCTGTACCAAATTATCAACTATGTACCAAGAGATGTGCCTCAACCAAGCACCAAAGAATGTGCCTCATACATATGCCACCATATATCAAGTGTAAACCTAAACCATGTGCCATCATCACAAATATGTTCCTATAACAACCATGACATATACCAAACCAGATACAAAGGTACTATAACATCACTCAACCATGTATCCAAGATGTACCTCAAACCATGTGCCTCAAGCATGTTCCAACATCCATAAACCATGTACCAATATATACCATGAAAAATGTGCCATATCATTCATGACATTCCTCAAGAATATACCATACAACAAACCATATTCCAAGTATTCAAGATGTGCCTCAAGGAATATACCAAAACTCACAAAGACATGTCTCAATCATGTGCCAAACCTTCCAATATGCAAGCCTCAAAACACATAGAATAACGTACCTTTATACTTGTAGTTGAGCTAATACACAAGATTTCAGACTTGAAACTCTTCCTCATCCTTATCAACATGGTACTAGAATCCTCCCAAATTTTTCCTTAGCCTCGTGGGAATAATACCAATCAACCGGTAGGGCCTCGCGAAATGAGGTCCATACAACTCATTTGGGTTCCTCATGGAATACCAGCAGTCTGACCCACAGGAGTCAGCCAAAATAGGGTTTCTCATAAACCCTTTCTCTCCTCTGCAATCCTGAAAATTTCTCCTTTGCACTGCCTTTGTTGTCTCATACTCATTGTAATAGATTCGCCAATAGATCACTTGCTCACATAGAAGATATTCAATGAAATTTTGTGTGAATCCACTTATGAAATACTTATTGAAGTGTATTTATACCTTTCCAAAGTAACTTATTTCCTTAACTTTAGGGGAAACCTATATTTTCTTGTTACAACCACTTTACCCTTTAATTAATGACTTGTAAATGTTTAAGGGATTTTCAACCATTCTTCAGGGCTTCCAACTTCATGACCTCATAACTCCTCAACCGTGAGGAACTACATGACATGCCACCTACCATTGGAAACAACATGAATAAAACTATCCATCTATGAATGTGTTACTTGCATTTACACTATCTTTCGTATCTTTATTCCTCAAACAACTTCAGGATTCATTACCATACCTATGGGGCTTATTGTAGACTTCTTCAAATGCACCCATCACGTCTATTGACATCAATGAAAACCAAATATCCAAAAACATCAATGAAAACCAACTATCCAATAGTATAGATATACACGATGGAAATATATATATCTCTTATTGTTCATGCTTAATTATGGTAGTCTAACTGAGACTATCTATTTTCTAAGTTCTAATCTACATCTCTTATTGTTCATGATTAAGTAGGACAGTCTAACTGAGACTTTATCCTTTTCTAAGTCTTAATTTATGCCCAACATTTATAAAAAATTGTGTCCCTTAACTTTTTGATAAGTCAAAAAAACAAATAAGGGATGAAAGTGACCTCTCTTCTTTGGAAAGGGGTCATTTTTGGGTACAAATGGATGATTATAGAGGAAGTCATGCATGGAATGTGACCTATCAATGCTCTTATAGTTTTTGAGTTATTTATGGATAGAATTGTATGCACTCCTATTTCAGAACATCCTATGATGAACTTGTTTGAAGGGTCCTTTCATAATCAATGAATCATTAATAAAGAATCCATAATAGAAGTGGTAGATCAAAGACCAACACATGAAATTTGTCATGAAATATCATCAAAACTTATAGAGTGATATGCAATAGTGTATAGTGAGAACCATGACAAACACAACCCATGATGCTTGCAACATTGTCTAGATGATGGACAAATTATGTTTCTTTTTTCCAAATAAGTAAAATGAGTATATTACAGTTTAATTAATACATTTTCCTATTATTATATGAGTTTTATAGTTTATCAAAACAATCACCAATACTTTACAAAGTTTTATAATTTAGTGAAAGATTCACCAACATTTTAAAAGATTTTATAATTCAGTGTAAGATTCGTTAAGATTTTACATGATTCTATAAAATAGTAAAATATTATCCAAAACATTATATATGAATATTATATTATTGATAAAATAGCCTTTGAATTTTCCTATGCATCATGTGGATTGACTCATTTATTATACATATAAATTTAGGGGGTGGTATTAGCAAAACAATTATATATACCTTATATTATTGATAAAATATCCTTCGAATTTTCCTATGTATCATGGGGATTAGACCATTTATTATACAAGGGGGTTCTTAAAACCATCCCTACTTCAAAAATGTATTTTCAATTACCAACACATAGATACCTTGTCTTGATCACCAAAAATCAATGCATCTTGTAATCTAGAGTAGGATATGGCTCTTGTAAAAATGCTTTAGAAGTATAAAATGAAATTCCTACCAAATAAAAATTCTTGGGATATAAGATATTTCATTTCCTAAGAATGATTCAAAGTATGACAAGCATGAAAACAAAGTCTTTAATGGCACAAAGATTTGAAAATACTAGAAATGGTTCCCACTCGTCTCATGACAATACCAAAAATAGGAGTTGGATGTGTTTACTATGGTTACTTTGATGATATAAATTGTGATGAAATTTTTATTCTAATATAGGGTTTCCATGTCATTCCAAGATGAGGATAAATATCAATAGGATAACCTTAAAGAATACGATGAATTTTCTATGAAATATGAAGTCCAACTAGAGGATGGTGGTACCATATATGAAAAGAAATGGATTTGAAAAAGCGAAATTTGAGTTTATCATTGAAGAAGAACAATTTTCCAATGGATTAGAGAGAGCCATTAGGGAAATGAATAAAGGATAGGTTGTCTTGGTGATTTTAATGTACCCAATACCCTATATGCACTTTGAGGATATAGGGTACTTCCTGAAACTGCAAATTTAACTCTAAATTTGTTTCTCAAATACCTTTCCTCATTGTCATGTTATTAACCAATTAACACATGTAGACATGATAATGTAGACTTCTGAAAGAATAATTAATCATTATGTGACAATGGAACTATAACTTATAATTGCAGAATTACACATGCAAACAAGACTGAACAAACCAAAAAATAATAAAATCCATAACATAAACAACATTAATTCAATACAATTCATAGGTACATTCATGAACACTTATATGTCTAGAAATTGTTCACCAATTATTTGCATAAGAAGGATTTCCCACCTAACAATAGGCTCCATGTTGCACTAATTCCCTTTTCAATAGGGGCCACCCCCAAGATAAGGCTATGAATCTACAAGGGTGAACATTTTACTATGTCTAGATCTAAATCTCTTCTCACAAGACAACTCATAGGTTCCCAGTCAGTATTTACACATACAATAATCATAATCCATGACCCTCTTTCCCCATCACCCTACACAACCCAAGGAATGGAATATCCTTCTTTGCTTAGTAGTCCCTTAGGATATCCCATTTCCCTCTAGGGATCCAACACAAGTTGAACTTGAAATCTTGTTGTTGGGATTCTAGGGATTTTCAATGATAGTGAAATTCCTTAATGACAACAAGTATCATTCCATACAGTCACAATTCTCTCATAATTCATGGTCATAGATTTCCATAACCCATTTATATTATGTCTATGGTTGTTATATATTTGGGAGTAACTCTCTCTCATTCCCCCCAACACGATAGCAATTCAAGCTCTCCCAAATTTGATAACTTGAATTTTGCCACCAAATGATAACTTGAATAGCATAAATATTTGAACTAGAGTGGTAGTTCAAATATATTGATCAATTGAAACCTAGTACTCCAAACCCATGATAATTTGGATTCTTTGTTAATTCTGATTGCACCCAAAAAAAATTGAAATCACTCCAAAACACTCTCTCTCCCCCTGCAACATTGAAAAATACATATGTAAAGTTGCATGTGAGTGAGAAGCGACGTGTCTTCATGGAAAGTACATTTTTTCTCTCTTATCACTAATCCCAAGGATTAATGAATACTAATTAAAAAATATTAATGAATTAGGATTATCAATAAAATAATATTACCTTTCTTTAGCCCCCTTAAGCCCCCTAATTACCATTTATTTCCCCGCTTGTGGAATCATAACCCCCATTATTTTGTCCTTCTATTTTGCATCTTTTGGTATATTTTTTTTATCATTATTTAATGTACAATATTACATATTACATCATTCATATTTTAACCATTTGTCATGTATACACACAATATTGATCTAGGAAACAAAACAGGAGAATTGCATTCCCCTCCCCCTAGATTTTGCACCATCCTCAATGCACATCATCATTATATACAATTATTTTTAAATAAAATGTCAAAATAAATGTGGATATGCCTCTCACATTTCATACTCCATCTCTCACATTACTTCTTCAAGCATGTAGTGGGTCTATTGGACCTTTACCTCCCTTATGAATGTTTTCCTAAGCATAATGACCTTTAAGTCTAATATACACATTGGTTGTACTTGGAAGTCTCCTTCCGGTTCCACTCTATATGTTCATGCTCATAGGGATATATTACATTCCTCCCCCACCCCCTTGGAATAAGACTATGCCCGTTGTTCTTCTTTCCAACAATAGAACCATCTCTTCATTCTTCAACTACTCTTATAGTAACCATTTGCTTGTTTTATCCATTTTTATGCAACAATTATTCCCTTCATAGGATTTTTCAACTCTACAAAGTTAGCATGTATGTTTATAATCTATAAATAAGTACACAATTTGATTCCAATACTTGTCTGTATGAACTGCTTCACAATGCTTCCATGGGTAACAATTCATCTCACTTTCCTTTTTGACATACCCTCCTTGATCCCAACAATCATGCCACATGAATTTCTCACAATAGATTCATTTAAGTTGCATCTTCCTTGCCACACTCACCCTTTTAGATTTGGGCATCCCATTCTCTTCTAAATCATCCCTCAAGTAATCATTTTTTCCAAGGATTTGACATAAAAGAAGAGTTCCAACTTATAGATTCTTACTACCAAGCATCCATTAGATTCCAATGTCATCACAATTATCTTCCCGATCTTTCTAGATTATAGTATTTAAAATTTTCCCTTACTAGGTAGATCCAACATCCACTTGTGTCATACCATAAACATAAATATTATGAATCATCTCTCTATCTTTTGACCAAATTTTAAAACAATTATTACAACAATCATATTTCCAAGATATATAAGAAGTTTTGCATAATACTTAGCTTTCACTTATGTATACAGTATTCCATGTCTTCATTATGGTTTTCTTTCAATGAAATATCCAAGACATCTCATTATGTACCTCTATTATCCCAACAAATATTTCTTGTATTCCATAAAAACAAGACTACTTTTTCATATCATCTTTTCACTGCAACATCCACAAGATCTCTTGAAATGATCTCAAAACTCATGAAATTTATCAATAATTCTATTATTTTAGTTGTAATCATATTAATTGCAATGAAACTCAACACAATCATGTATTCACACATATGAGCACCTTCCTCTTCATCCCAAGACAACTCTAGGTATATATTGTTTCTCTGTTAAACAATTTCTCAAGTGTACTAGAAGGCATTTTATTTCTCTACTTTGTAGTTCCTCATGAAACCCTTCCCATCTAAGGGTTCTCTCATGAATGTTGGCAAGAAGGTTACAATCCAATTCACCAATACAACTAGGGATACCAGTGTACATTTTTCTAGTGCTATAGCCTTTCCATATTCAACAACATTATGGCCTCACAGATGGCTAGCTCTCTTAGCTAGCTCATAACCAGCACAACTTGACATGCCATTTTATATCATATGAATGCATTCAAAACATTTAAAAACTTTATATATCAAAATATTTCTACCTTTACCACACCAAGTGGGATTTCAATCACATAAATTCATTCAAATCACATAAACATATCAATTATGATATCAAATCTCGACTAAAGGAGTTCTTACCTAACTTCTCTTCAACAACTATACAAAAGAACCACACTAAATCCATACCTGTATGGCTTCCATGATCTTATTTGATGTTATTTGATCAATTGATGTGTTATAGAGGCTTACATATTTCTTTCACCAACCTTTTCATCAACATTTTATTGTCTTCATATTTTTTTGATAAAACTCACTATCATATGAAACAATATCATCAACATCTTCAACCATGTTATCCACATTTTCCTAGTTACATAATCTATCATTATCTACGTTTAATCATTTTAACATCTTTATTTCATATATATTAGCGAACTATTCTTAGTCTATAAGAATATTATATATGCTCAAGGATTTCCATATGCACTAAAATCACACACACATTCACCAAGCATTATCTCTCGGCATGCCTACTAATGGATATGAAATATAGCTATCTAATTTTTTTCATTTCTAAAATTCCTATCCTTTGAAACTTTCAATACTTAATGACTTTCTCCATATTAGAAATACATCAATGCAACTAGAGACAATTTAAGAAATTCTCCCTGTTATCACTCTGTAAATTCCCAGAGGTTGTTGTGAGGTAAGAAGAAATTTATCATAGGTAACCTTAACCAACCACTTTGAAACTGGGAGCTAGCCCTACCAGTTTCAAAGAGGGATCTCTCTATAAGTTTTAGATTTGTTTGGATTTTTTAGGTTTTAGGCTAGTTAAAAAAGAATATAACCGAGACGTTTGTATTGTTTTTAAATGAAATGGATGAATATCACTTACGCTTCCATTGGGCTATGGGTTCTATTTTAAAAATATGGAGGTCAAAGACAGTTTTTATAAGATTCGTTTTACAGGGCGAGATAGTGCAACTGTTGGATTCTTTAGGAATAAAATGGTGTATTGCTGAAAAGGTGAGATATCAGTTAGAACAAAAAAGCATTTAATAATTTCTTTGTTGTAACATCAGAAAGAAAACATTTAAATCTGTAAATGATTAGGAAAAGAGTACACAATGGAAAATTCTGCAACTTTAACTTCTTTTAAAGATTAGATTAGAAAAACAATATGATAACTGAGAAAGAAAAAAAAATTATGAAGATAGAGGAAACTTCACCAACGGCTAACACACAGGAATCATATGAAACGTCTCTTTGTATTACTGGAATAACCTCTTGATAAAAATTACAATGATTACAGCTTGCATGGGCATAAAGATCAACCCTCAATACTTCTAAGTTTGAAATATTTATAATCAGAGTTACAAACGACCCTGTCATTAATGATCAATACATGGCAGACCCTAAATCTAACTAACTATCTAACAAGATGCAGAAATATAGTAACTGATGATGATGTGTTTAATCTCTCATGTTGTTTTTGGGGAAGACCGTTGGTGAGTCATTCAGATGACTTTGACTATGTTGGATGCTGAGTTGGACGAGACCTTTACCTTTACTCAATCAATTCACACAACTCATCCCATCTTTGTGTGCTTGGGATTGTAACTTTCAATAGCTGGCGGTAGATTTCATCCATCTTGATGTACTTAGCAAAAGTCAACTTGGTGAGGAAAATGTACTTGATTTTGTGTTGTATGTTGATGTCAGGCTGCAAAGTCTCCAAGAATGCTTTGCTCGTGATACTACCCTGTATCCCTAAAAACTTGGAACTGTCTTTGGCCATGGTGGTAATCATTTTCTTATAATCAGATAAAGTCATCAATTTATCATTTAGGACAAGTAGGCCAGGAAGGCCCTTTTTCTATAAGGCTTCAATCTTGTTAAAAAACCTTTGAACTCCAATGTCCATGTTATGAGATTTCTCCTCCAACTGCAACATTAATCCTCTTTTGGTCAACACTCTTTTTACTTTGAGGATAGTCTCTGTTATGTCTTCAACTTTCAGTTCTTCAAGCTCTTCCTTGGTTTTTGAATTCAGAAACTTGATGATCTCGTTAGCTGTCGAGGGAATTTCATTCATCTCTCTTCTTATCCTATCAATGCCCTACCTGCTCTTTAGCACCAGATCATGTTTCTCAAACATGATTTGCACCATGGGCCAAATTTCGTTTATGGAGTTAGAGATGTCTGTCCAGATATTTTCCTTAGCCTCTGCTAGTGTCTTACCTGCCACTGTTTGTTTCTGGAGCTACTGTCCTACTTAAGCTTCTTTGATGCTTGTCTCTCAACATTGTATCTTGTTTGGAAGGAAGACTTGAGTTCTTGGAGATTTTCAACCTCCGTTTTCAGCCTATTGATCTCTATTCCTTCCAGAGTCATCTCCTTCGTGGACTTTGCTAGCTCCACAGTATTTTCCATTGTTGTCAATGGAGTTGTCAATGGAATTTCTGATGTAGTGTTTGTTGGCACAGTTGTTGTACTGACTTCTGCAAGGGGAACTACACTTAATGGAATAAATTCCATCGGGGTTGATTGTTCCTTCTCTTTCACTAACCTTTCCAATTCTACCTCCATTTCCTTTATCTGTACGTTATGTTGCATGATTAGATTCAACAATTCCTCTTTCTCATCTTCTGCCTCAGCTATATCTTTAGCTTGTGAATCCTCTGTTGGTGGAAATTTCAGTTGTTTTCCCAGGGATGTAATGTCAACATTCTTTTTCTTTATCATCTCCTATGTTTCCTTCACATTTGAAGGATCATACCCAATCTTGAGCACCAACTCCTCTAAGGATTTTATTTTGTTATCCTTTGCAAAAGAGGATATCTTTTCCAACTTCAATTGGGTCTGAACATTGTTTAGAGATATATGTAACTTCGTTGTTGTAGAGGGAGCATGTGCCAAGGTGGAGAAAACCATTTCTCCAGTCTGTCTATGCAAATCCATCTGATCAGTCGGATGGACTTGTTTGGTGTCAAAAACAATAGTTGACCTTTTGTAGTCAATGATATATTTGGGTTGAGGCACATGTGCCTGCAGAAATGCTAGATACATTCTCCCTTTCTCT
>ML868128.1:0-20920 GCA_009831015.1 Picea engelmannii
AATTAGTAAGTGAAAAAACACTCCAGAGTATAACTCACGCTTAGGACTTAAGGTGGCTAAGACCTTTTACAAATTCATCATGCCAACACCTCTTATTACAATTTTTATGGAAATGTAGAGTAACCAGGTGGTCTTTTGGACCGGCTGAATTTCTGAACTCTGAATTTTGAACAATAATGTTCAATCTTTGGCGGCTCAGCGGAAATTCACCATAGTGCAACTTGGTGGATAACAGGACGCATTACTCAGCCATTGAGGGTGCGACAGTTGGGGAGGACACATTTGGGATTCCCGAGAGATCATCATATCAGATCTGAGGAAATCCTTCCCACCCATTTCAGAGGAGCCTAGGGCACTCAGTTTTAGACCCTTATTAGCCGATTTTGACAGAGGAATCACTAGGGCGCAGTTTCCAGCAATAGTTGGGGCACATTTCCCCAGGGGGATCCATCTGAGGTCCGTACAGATCGTCAGAGAGTCGATCTTAAGTTGGTCAGCTATTGAAAGTGTGCATGAGGTCAGGGCACACTGTTTGAGACAGTTTCCAAGAAGATCCGAGGATTTTAGCCACCAAGGCGAACTTTCCAGCCTTGCAACAATTGTCGTATGAGTTGTCATAGCACGCAGCAGATCCTATAGCTCATCCATTGATCCAACAACTTTCTTCTATTCCAGGTATCATTGTTTTAGTTTTCTTATCGTATTTCGGCTAAGATCCTTTTGTCTCTGATCTAGCCGAGAGATTTATTTTTATTCAACCGCATACGGCATTGTAAACCGCAGAAATATCATAATATATGGTTTGTAGTCTTTTGTCTCATTTACTATTTGTATGCTCATTTATATGTTGTAAACAATTAATTATCTACACACACATGCGAAAAACACCAAGCAATTAGAAACCCCCAGAGTATCAGGTCAGACACCAGACATATCAAATTAGCAGCAATTCCTAGACTAGCCAGATCTGGGATATTATATTATACCATCAGTTTCACGATCGCACCTTTTAAGCAGAAGCCATTAAAATTAACGTTGAATAATCAAAATTGATTAGAAACGATTTTATTTTTCAGGGTACACAAACAATCTTAGGATCTAGGGCCTTGGAATAGGATTTTGTGGGTAAACTTCTCCAAGGCTATAAAACTCAAAGTATGTGTCTAACCAGGGAGTGGTGAAATCCATTGTGTAATTGGTGTCCTCAGGAGGCTCCGCTCACACCAAAGTTAAGCACGAGGTCGTGCAAAGTTGGTTGCAAAGATAGCCCTCTAATACCTTCCTAGCATCAGAGAAATTTTTGGGGTTCTATTCGTATCTGGAGATTTCGCTAGTTCCTTTACCTCCTTGAGAGGCGATGCTTTCGAGATTTCGGGCTTTGCTACCCTGCCCATACGATGAACCGAACCTGGGACTGCTCGCCTGAGCATTGCTTATACCGTGGTGACTTTAGTTGTTTGACCTAGGTACCCACATAGGTTGTTTGCACGGGTTATTCTACAGGTACCCTGAGTCAGATAGGGATCAAAAAACACACAAACTTTCTGGAGGATTTTCTCTCCGAAGGAATCTGACCGACTGCGTTGTGAAGCATACGAGGGTCCTTATAACTGATTCTATTACCTCAACTCTATTGTTCAGGAGTCTCATCCCCTCCTGGGAGAGGCATACCTTCTTTAGTTCAGGAGGTCCCTTCAGCCCTCATATCCTATTCGTGTGCATTGGCCTTTAGCTTTATTTAGGAGTATGCTCTTTGTTTATTAGTTGTTTGCGTTGCGAATTCTGAATCATCGTGGAGCAAGACCAACCTCCCCGCCGGTCTCTCTGTCTTTTGAGTCAAGTACCACAGTTTGGTCTGTTACCGAAGCCGCCTCCTAAAGGCCTAGAGTTAATAAATGTGGTACATATATCTCCACCGCTTAGGCTCACGATCCTCCTTTTTTGAGTACTGTTTCGACTCCAACCTCCATTACTGATGGTGAAACCCCTGTGACTCCATCAGTTAGCGCTACCCATTTCATGAGCTCAGCTCAGTCCATGGGGACGTATCCTTTTATATTTTCGAATGGTATGACTTCGTCACCATCGATATCCATTCCCCTTGGCACCTTTTTGATGGGGATGCCTTATCATAGTACTCATTCAATGCCTTGGGCCTCTAATCCTTTCTCTTCTAATATGCCGAATATGACTTCCTACATGTCATCCTCCTTTCCGACACCCAACGTCGACGACTCGACGCTAGTTTTGGGCCGGGGNCAATCATTTCCTACAATGGGAGGTTGGAATCCTCTTTCCTCCAGACCCAATCCTAGCTATAATTCTTAAGGGTGGAATGCACATATGGGCGGTGTTTATACTTCATATATCCCCTTTGCCATTAATTTATTTAGTGTTTCCAAGTTGAAGCTAAAGTGGGACTTCTACCTAAGCATGAAAAAAATTGCCCACATTAACTCTACCTTGGTCATACTGGACCATGCTTCCCCAAGTTCAAGACGATATGTGGGACTTCTACCGAAGCATGAAAAACATTGCTCACACACACTCTACCTTGGTTGGCATATCCAATTGGTTATTTATCTTACGGGTCCCTCAATTTTTTGCGAGAAACATTTCATTGTTCTCGAGATCCCTAGGCGAGCATCTGGAAAGTTTTATGATTGGTTTTTATCTTTTGCCAGCTACAAGCCTCTGGGCCTTCAGCCCCTTCTTCCCATGAAATGAGGTGCATGCCTTTCTTGGGTCAATAAGCCTGATGACCTAAAAGATGGGGACACGGAAGATAAAAAGTAATGGAAAGTGGTAAGTATGAGTGGGGACGGTATGACAACCCTTCAAGGAAATCCCCTGGTTACAACCTTTTCTCCAAGGGTGGCCACTTACTAGGAAATCATGACACTCACCAAGGTGAAATAAGGAAAAAAGCATAATTTCCAAGCAAAACGTTCCATAATCAAGAGAAGCTTTAATGCAACATATTCAAATGCCCCAAGTATTAAGTGACACTTACCACGATACCTGACTTGTTACCTCATGGAGCAAGATTCACCGTCTTCCAAAAGCAAGTTGGTGTGGTGAATGCCATCATGACGAATGGAGAAGTATGGTGGTGAGGTGGGGCTCCATCTATGTAAGTGTACACTATCGGTCAATCCATCTCTCGGTACTCCATGTCTGCAACATGAGGGCCTCGAGACATCATCTCCTTAGTTATCCATAGGAATGAGGGATAGCAGGCCCTAGGTGTCGTTTTTCTAGCTTCACTTAGGTCAACAATCAAAGTCTAGGGTTAAAACCTTAAAGTGCAAGCACTTTTGGGCCTTAGGCTTTTAACCCTAGCAAGGATGCTTCACAAAGTTGGACAAACAAAACTTTGTGAGGGAAAGAAGCACTTGTGTTCCCCTCTTAGGGTTTCAACCAAAGAGGAATACTTGCAACAAGATAGCAATTTCACCTTTAACATGAACAAGAAACAATAGAATTGCAAAAAATTACTTAATTCTTCCAAGAATCAAGAGCATAAAACCTTAATTGCAGAAAATATTCATCCAAGAGAGCAATAACATCCACAAAAACCCTCCTTCAAGTGTAACACATGAGAGAGAAAGACCAAGAGACTAAAAATAGCGAACTTTTCAAGAGTGTTGCCCCACACAAGTGTGAGGGAGAGCGACGATCCAAATGTATGTTAGCATTGACCTTTATATGTGAGGCCAAACACAATGCTTTGTCCACATAACAAGTCAAATAGCAAAAAGAAGTGGGGCCAAACCCTCAAGTATCCTCTACAAAATGCCAAAATGCAAATAAAACATCACTAGTGCCACACGTGTGGTGACGTCAAGACTCCAAAGGCTAGGAGAGGGCCTCCAAAGGCCACGTGGCATCATCCGGAGGTGGAATAATGGAAAAGGTATGTATCCTCAGCCATGGTCATGCCAAATCATCACCGGTACCCCAAGTGTCCATCAAACCCTAATGCCACCAAACCATAGAAAATGGCATCATGATCACATGGAGAGTGACGTCAAGGGTTTAGGGCATTGTGTCCAATGTGGAGGCAGTTGCATCTCATCTCTACATGGTATCTCGTTGTCTTCTGCTGCAACGTCCCTGATCCGGTGAATAATAAGCCTCGGGGTACTCTACCTAGCCTATGGGATTTCAGCCTTTTATCCCCCACTTTTAGGGATAACTAGGAGATCATGTCTCAAGGCCCACAAGTCCTAGACATGGAGTACCGAGAGCCGGATCGACTTTAGAATGGCCTTGGAGGGCCTATCTTTTCTCCCTTTCAGCGCCTCTACTTTGTCAACAACAACAACATCCATCACCATCGGCTTGGTCTTGTGTCTAAGATGGTTCTTGCTCCATGAGGTAATGAGTCCAGGTATCATGGTATGTGTCACTTTGATCTTCGAAACCTTTGAATATGTGCATTTAATTCCTTTTGTTTCTAACAAATGCTTGGATCTTATACTTGCCCACTTGACCATGTCTGGGGGGATTGACAGGATGCCCTAGTAAGCCTGTGTTCGTAGGTTCTGGTTTGCCACTGGGGGGATTTCTGAAAAGCCATCGTCCACTCCCATCATAGCATCACCTTTTCATCTTGCTTCCCGCTCACCTATCCCATTACACTTGTCCGGGCACTGGGTTGACCTATCATTTGAGGATTGCACCTTACCTAGTGGGAAGAAGAGGCTAAAGGCCCAGAAGGTAAAAGCAAGCTGGCAAAAGATAAAAGCCTTAGAATAAAACCTCGAGATGCTTCGCCCAGGGATCCCCAAGAAAGCAATAAAAGGCTTCTCAGCAAGAAACAAGAGGGACCTGTAAAATAATAAAACAAGACCTAGTCAGAGGATAGGAGGTCTCATCACGAGCCAGCCTATTAGGTCCATGGGTACCTAGCAGTATGACATTACCACCAGCTAGTTACCACGCCAGGGTAGTGACCCTTGGTTGCATGGCCAAGGGGAAGGGGGTCTCATCGCGAGCCAGCCTTCTCATTTCTGTGAAAGTACTTGTGGGTAACACTGTCACCATTGGTCACCACGCCAGGGTAGTGTCCCCTGATTAGCCTCTTGAAAAAAAGTAATAAAGAATAAAAGGCATGAATGGCCTTGGAAAGATTTAGATTTAGGACAGGTGCAACTCGCCTTCTACAAAGGCACCCACAGGTAAAACCCTGCATCCTCTTCTCTGACTGCACCCACTTGCCAGGACATCCCTTGACCACCTCACCCACTTACATGGCTCCGATGAGCTCTCTTCCGAAAACTTTCCTTTTCCAGTGGACACTAGCCCAATAGGACGCCCTGTCATTTTCTGCAAACTTGTATTGTAGGCTCGTGTAATGTCTTTGAGCTTTTAACTGATGTATTAAGGATTTTATGCACATGTTTGATAATATTTGATGATGAGATGTGATTGACATTGCTATGAGCCCACGGAAGGCGTAGTTGTTGATGTGCAGGATCATGCCCAGCGGACAGGTACCATTTGGACCAGTACACATGAGGAGATGATCAATTCGGACCTCCATGGGGCTGAAGAGCCCATCAAATGGATGCTAAGACCCCATCAGGGGGCAGAGACAGGACAAAGATGGATCAGGGGGTTTGCACCGGAGAAGAGGAGGGCGTTCCACCAGAGGCACCCTGGCAGAGCTTGACCTAGGGGGGTTGTGCCCTCTCCACTAGAGCATTGGCCTTGGAAGGCCTAGGACGTCACCCTTGATGATCATGACGTCATCCAGCCTTGTGGACGTCTTGGGAGGCAGATTTGGCAGTATTGGCACGTGTGGCAGGTTGGAGAAGCCCAAGGAGGGCTAACGTTTTGCTCCAGGATGTTGCATCTGCCCTAGAAGGGGCTAACATCTCCCTTAAAGGGGCATGACGTCTCTCTTTAACTTGATTAGGGTTTAATTTTGAACATTTAATGTAAAACAGTATGATTTTTAGTATTTTGGCCTTCTCAGCCTTTTCATGACCTAAAATGTAAAATTGGGTCATGGTACAATATATGTTGAGGGTTTTCACTCTCATTTTATCATGATCTTTCACTCACTCATTAGTGAGGTCTAAAATTTGCACTACACTTGGGTTCTTTGGCTAAAATTGTGAGGCGCACTTATTGAAGGAAGGCATTTTTGGATTTCTATTGGCATTTCTTGATGGAAGGTGTTACAACTAGGGTTTGCCATGATGTTTCTTGGTGAAATGTAAGTGAATTTCTGCAAAACTTCTTAATTGAATGGTTGTATTGTTATTTCTTGCATTTATAGTTATAAATTTGTTGAATAAACCCTAGGTGACAAGCACACATTGTAGGTCCTTGTCTCATGTCCCCGTCAAGACTTTTCAGCCATTATTAGAAGAGAGAAAGAGCCTAGCCTTAGCTACACTCTTTCCCATCTTCTCTTGCTAGCTATTTTACTTTTCTGAGCTAAGAAGAAGGAGACGCATCAGGGCCTAGTCCTGCTACACCTTGATGAGTCAATTTTCTAGGGTTTGCTGGTGAAGTCTTGCCATAGCAACATGTTGCCTTGTAAAACCTCTTGTCTTAGTCTCAAGCCATTTTTCAGAGCTAGTCGTTTTTGCCATTGACCTAAGGAAGGAGGAGAGAGCACTGAGGCCTAGTTCCCCTACACCAAAGTGAGCCTCTCTCCCCTAGGGTTTTTGTCCTTGAGGCCTTGCTTTAGCAACACCTCAAGGCTTAATCCTCCAGTCCTTAGCCTTATCATCTTCCTTGATCCTTCAGCTCTTGCGTCCTCCCTTTGACTCCATTAACCCTAGGAAACGCATTGATCTAAGACCTAGCCTGTGAGTATTATGATCAAAACCACTCTCAATACTTTGAATGAAACTCTAACTATTCTAACCCTAGCCTAGGACTAACCCTACTAACTAAGTGATGCCGTCATCTTTTGCTATAAACATCATTGTGCAGCTAACGTTTCACTTTTGGGCAATTGAATGGTTGATTTAAGGGCATTACTTGAATGAAGTGTTGATTGTTACATTGGATGCCACGTTTTCTTAGCATTTATTGAAGAAGTGACATTGTGCATCATTGATATTTTATAAACATTGACTTCGTCAATATTCATTATTCAATTGCTTATATATCAGATAGTCATTGATTGCATGAAGTACTAACCAAGTGAGTAAGCTTGCATATATGAGTTCCTTGTTTCTTTGTCTCAGGCAAGTGTATCTCTCTTTTTGGGGTTATACTTTATTATTGGCTGTTAGCCGGACTATCTGCTCGGTGGTGACTTGTGAGGGGGGAAACTCCTCTTTGTCTTACAATCCTTTGCCTTCTCAAAACCCCAGGTCACCGGGGACGTCTCCCCTGGGCCTTACCTCCCTAAACAGAAAGAACCATCCCATTGAGGTGAAATTGGGTGGGATTGGTTCCAGTTACGCCAGTTTGACTACCATTCATCCATTTACCTTTCTAACTACAAACTGCACGATAACACAGCCCATCTATGTGCCATCGTGACCAAAATCCACTCAAACTAAGCCCATCTGTCCATTGTCCATGGTTCTAAAGATGTGAGAACTCTTGTCGAAAGGTGGAGTTACTAGATGACTCACTGCTCTGGATCACTTGTGCCAAAGTCCTACAATAAGGGCACATTTTCGTAGGTGAAAACCTAGAACATCCCTCAAAGAACCATGTCAGGGCCATCCAAAACAAAGCAAAATATAAGACAAAGTAAACCAATGTTTATAAGAGATATTAGTCCTCGAATCATGCAAAGGAAGTTGTTACTTAAGATCTAAGTCATGCAAACATTTCACCTCAGTATCCCCTTCAAGTATCACACCAGCCCGGGACTTCATGTGAGTTGGCAAGTTTGAATATGGGAGGGCCTTCATCCAACCCTATTAAGTGTGCCAATCTAGATAGGAAATAAAAGACCCAGGTAAAGGGATAGGTCTTGAGGGAAGCAGTGAAAGAAAGAAACCCTTCAAAAGTAAGTGTGATAGTGATATGAATTTGGGCTTTCTTCATGGCTTATGGTGTCAATAAATCCATTTCTATAAGCGCCTTTATAGAGGGAGAGCTTGTTGCTTGAGATACCCTTTCCTTGGTAGTTTTTGCATTCCTAACCCCTTAATTTCCTTTTGATACCCAATTATTATTTGCAAGTCTCCTTTACAAGTTTCAAGCTTTATTCCTTCTTTTTCTTACTGGGCTATGGTCCTTTATAATTGTGCATTCATTCGCATTAGGACAAGGGGTGATTACGATTAGAGGGGGTAGAGCTCAAGTTGGCCTATAACTTTTATGGTGGGCTTTATCATTTACAGCATATACATATATACAACAGTTGCATCAACCTCTAGGCCTTCAGCCCCTTCTTCTCATGAGAGACTGGACCATGACCCATTATCGAAGTTCAGTACACTGTGAGAGGCTCCAGGGTGAAAAGTGTTAAGTATGGTGGGGAACGAAACATTACCCTTGTGAGGCCCCCGCAGTAGTACCCCTTTTCCCTGGGTGGTGACAACACGTAACTAGGGCATAGAAGCTGACCACCAAGGTGAAACAACACAACAAACACAATTTCCCAAGCCAGTGATCCATTGTCCAACTTCAACCAAAGATCCTCATCCACATGCCCAACAAATTAAGCACAACACTTTGAATGAAAGAAGGACTAACATACCTCATGGTGACGCTAGCTTACCATCTCCCATACACTGGGTTGTTCGGATGTGATAAGCCTTGGTTGATCTATAGTTGTAAAGACAAATGAGGGGGCCTGCTGGGCTGCCATCTGTGGACATGCTGATCATCATAATGGCCAGCATCATTGTCTCCATTGCAGGCCATGGGACATGATCTCCTCTATTTACCCCTAGGCATGGGGAGGTAACATTGTAGACTATCACTCGGATTAGTATCTTATAACACAGAGAAAATTTAAATTATTTCTAATTTAACTAGTAAAAGATTTTAACACTTGCCTTGAAAACATTAATTTCAACTTTTGCCTTACGAGAAGATTATAATGAAGCATTGTGAAATGAAGATTATAATGAACCATATTGAAATCATCGGTAAAGAATGTTAGAACTTAGATCTAAGAATTATTAGGTTCTACTTTTCTTGACCATTCTACATGAACAATGTCGCTGCTATGACTTGAAAGCTAATAAGATGTTCATCGACCATCTAACATAAACATTGAAGCAAAAATTTAAACTCCAACATCAAAGACATCAACCGAATTATATATTGGTAAATCTTCCTTTGCATATCAATATCATCTCATGTCACACTGGCATAAGAGCGCTATCAAGACGTGTGGGAATACTTACAAAAGATAAACAGATCTCTTGCCAACTCCCTTTCCAAAATCTATATCAAGCACACCACTATATGGCTTTGCTCGGAATTCTTCTCCTGCAAAGTGAAGTGAAGTAATAACTGACAAAAATATCCATTTAAAGAAAAAATCCCTAATTACATAGAAACTATGATTTTATTGAAAGAAAATAATGATTATCTTGAAAGCGACATAGTTCATTCTAGCAAAATATCAGGAAACTATTATAAGAAATCACCTTTACGATATGCAATAACTTCCTCCCCGAGCAGCAGAAAACTTGTTGCTAAGATGGTTGGGCCTGCACCACCAGAACCTGCTGTAAAATAAGAGAACCTGCAATGAACAATCAGCAGAAGAACAGATACAAAGTCTGCAGTGGTCTTTTAAGATCTTATCCTAGCACACCAAGAAAGGTTTCCTGTTTATTCTGGCTTTATCTTATTTGAAAATAGCTCAAGTAAAATGAAAATGATTATTTTCCCAGTCCATTTACTTTAGTTTGCTATTTTTATTGCCAACAATGATTGTACTGTCATAGTCTATTGATTACCGATTGTACTCTCTAGTCCCATTGACCTTTTTACCTGGTCATTTCTTCAACATTAATACGGTTATCATATCTTATCTTATATAGAATGAAATTCACTTTCACTGTGTTATTTGCTTTATATTCTGTCCTTTTGTCTATTTGTTTTTTCACTGTTATCACAATTGCATATGGAATTCTGGTACAAATTACAATTCATTTCCTCTTACTTTCATTCTTCCACATACCAGTTTATTTATCTTAAAAATGATAACCCAATGACAACCACCTATATAACAAACTTATACCATCCTAGACCCAAACTTGTAGCAATGAAAGAGTTACATGAGACGGTCACATGATTGATTGGTTTCATGTTTATCCAATGTATGTATACATGGCCTTTTATTTTGGTTTGGGTGGTTCAGTAGAGAATCGAGATTGTAAGAAATTTACCGTAAGCGTTCTGGCTCAGACGGAGTTTCTTTACTTGAATTTGTTCTTGCCAGACGCACTAATTCTGCTGCCATCACTGTTGAAAGTATAGCTAATGATATCAGATTTCAAGAAGCACCAATTGCAATGATATCCCAAGAATAAAGAAACCTAGACCACATCATCAAAAATATTGACTATTTCTTTTCCTCTTTAAGTTATATTGATTCAATGTTTGGATTGAGGTAACAAGAGCATCTAGTATAAATAAAGAAATATGCATGAAAGGAACAGACTGAAAACTAGGGCATTCCTTATTGTAAAGCTATTGCTGTCACAAAGTAAAATGTGAACCTATAGAATAAATCCTCTCTCACAATTTTACATCAGGAGTACCACATTTTTTTGCTAGATTTCTTCCAGCATCTGAGCCAATCTCGTGCATGATTTGAGATGATGTCAAAGCCCAGGGTTCTGTGATCAGTTGCACCATCATGAGGATTATATTATGTATCCTGATCAGCCAAAAGTGTGACCATGTATCTTGTGTATTTTTACCAGACCGTGCTTAGTGATCTATGTAAAGTGTTTTTTGTTTTTCTTATCTAGGTGGTTTCTCTAGACCCTTGTGGTTTGTCATGGTCTGTCCTCTTATTCCCATTTCAAGATAGTCCCTGCCCTTATGGATCATACTAAACATCTCTTAGAGGTCATTGCTGGCCGAGGTGGGTGCGCGGGGATCTTGGAGTGGATCTATTAGGACATATGACTTAGGGAACCCAAAGGTTTTTTCACTTTACCTTTATGTAAAAGTTATAATGTATTGTAAGGGTTATCATACCTAGAGAGCACACTTCCCTTTTAGCCTAACCATGGATTTACTTATGTATTTGTCACACTTTGGCCTAGGTGATTGTCTCCCTAGCACTTTTGGATCTTATGACATGTATTTGGCACTTGAGATCATGTAAAACCACCTCATGAGGGGCCTCCACATATCTTTATGCATTGAGAGCATAGAGGCAACCTCTCTCCAACACCTTGAACCTTCTTGGATGGTTTTCCAAGAAGGAAAGTACCTTCTTAGACCGAAATACCAAGGGAAGCTCCTCCAAATGCTGAATCCTCCAGTGGAGCTGCGCCCTCCTAAAAATTGTCAAACCCTACAATTTCGGCCCTGATGAAGGAGGCCTTCAAATGCCCTGAAACTTGCTAGAAAGATAGATCGAGACACTGCAAATCACTAGGTGAAGTCTCAGGGTCAGATCTGAAGTATAACCCCTCCAAACTGAATAGATCTGAATCTCAAAAATGCCCTCCCTCTCTCCAATTCGTTTGAATGCTCTAGGAAATCATCTGTACCATATAACTCTCTCAAAAAGCACTAGAAATGATGGTGAAGACCCTGCAAGAAGAACCTAGATACTCAAATCTCCAAAATCCCCTCTCCTTGGCTAGATCGAACCTTCCTTCAATGAATGGTGCGCCCCCCTTGCTGGAAACCCCCAATGGTGTGCCCTCTCTTTTCCTGTACCTGTAACTGGTGTAGAACTCTCCTGCAACTAAGTAGATTTGAAATAGAATGATGATGGGAGAGTATTGCATCCCCGAGACCAAGCTTGGGACAAGCTAGGTGGAATCTTTCACCACCGAATCGTCCTCTAGGGTTTGTTAAGTCAAAACCCTCAAAATCCCCAAGGTATGGGCTCACTAGCTAGAAGCCAGGTATCAAAATGATAATCATATATGAATGAGAGAATAGAGGCCCTTGCCTCTCCTTTATACTTCCTACTCACCTTGTCCCTCCAAAGTGACTTTCATTTTATTAATTATTAATTAATTAATTAATTAACCTTTTTACCTTTGAAAAGCACCTTATCTCTCCTTGTGGCTTCCCTGGCCACTAAAAGTCACTTCTCATCATCCTATCCTATAGTGTTGTTCCTCCCGATTCCAATGAGCTATTACACTAAGAGGTTCCTCCAAGTATTGTGCCCAAAATGACCTCTTCAGTGAATTTAATTAACCTATAGCCCAAAATACTCAAAATCATGGAAATCGTCGGAATACAACGGAACCAAAGCCTATCTGTGCGGAATGGATCATACTGATGAAATAGGATGAGCGATGCAAGCCAGACCTCAAAATATCCCTCAATAGTCACTATACTCGCTATAACATCCATATGGCTGCTCTGATCATTATAACACCCTGAAATGTAATGATGTCCCAAAGTGGGGACATTACAATCCTCCTTGCTAGAATATTGTTTGTCCTTAAGCAATAACCAAATCCCTCCAAGTATAATACCAGGATCCCATGTCCACCTGTAGGATACACCGTAGAACCCATCCAAAGATGAACTATCATACACTCCACCCCCTGGGTCCCATATCAGGAAGTGAACTGTAATATCCTATGAAGCATAAGTCCTAAAATATATCAACTCTGTGTATCTCATGCACATGACACATGGCCTCATCCCGGAATGAGTCCATCCTCCAAGACCGTACAAAGATCAACACGGCCTCCATCAACTGCACATGCTAATGCCAGAATGAGGTACTGCAAGACCTCTGTGAGACACCCTCAAGTGATGTGCTCTCCTCAACACTGAAGCTCAATGGAAATTCAGAACAACTTTCCCCTGCAATGGTCCACTCGGCCTTATCAGTTAGTGAAATGCTCAACCCTGCAATCCCTGGGTCCCATGCTGGTCTCTGTCGAAGATCACCATGCTGACGTTGCACTACGCCGACCATGCCAGACTGCTCCCTACATATATATTGGATCCCACACTCCCGGATCCTCCAGCTGAAATACCTGTGGCAATTGGACCTGTTGTCCATAAGATGCATCTGTAAGAGAATCTTTGTGGAAGTCGTACCTTCCCAACCATCTCCATGCTTGATCATGACGATCAAGAGGGAGAAACTGTCTCGCTCCATAGGACAAGTACCTGCAAGCCCACTCAAAACTAACCCAGAGTGAAGTATGTGGCTCTCTAACGCAACCTGGGTTCTCATGAAGTGAAACAACCTGGTAACAAAATGAACCCCCGGATCCCATGGCAGACTTGGAAGTTTATCACTTCCAATCCCCTCTAATTGCTCTTGTGTCAGACTGATCACTGTCAGAAGCCCTCTGTGCTCATCCTCATCAGTATATGTATCTATGTCGCCCTCTGAGTTGTCTGCTATCACCTGGCCTATGATGCTCACCATCATGCACAAAGTCTCAACTGTCTGCCTATCACGGTCCACTCTGTCCTGTTGTATGCCGTAAAAGCACTCAGGTTAGGCGGTCTCGTCCTAACCACTCTCCATGACCTCTGCCACTGTCTATCTCTCCTCATGTTGCTGTCTATGATAACAGTGTCGGGAAAAGGCTAACAGGAACCTCTGTAGTTGACTGTAGGGATGGAAGATATCACATGTTGTGGTCAATCCCAAGGATTCGACCAGAAGCTCGTCCATCGATATCCATGATGGATACTCGCCTGTGGTCATCAATGAACCCCAATCATCCAGTGCAACCAGGAGTAACTCCTCCAACTGCTGGTCAACCAACCTCCATCTCTCATCTCCCATGCAACTGTTGAAACAGTGAAGGTGATCTCTCACAACTAGGTGTTGCTGCAAAGGAGTGACATCTACATGCTCTCCTAAGTGTGTCTCCTCCCTGCAAGGCAATACACCCCTCTGAATCCCACCATACATCTCGACATGTCTCTGTGAGCTATCACTCACCACTGTATGCTCCGGCATACTCCTGTCATCTCCCGTATACTCATGCTGCATCGTAGATCCTGGGTGTATTATTGGATCACCCTCTACATAAAGGTCAACTGCTCTCGGAACATAAATGGAAGTGTCCTCAAAACTGTCCCTGGCTCTGGAGTCCCCATGCATATGTGAGTGCTCAACTATCTCAAAGATCCTCGTAGACGGTGACTCCTGCGCCTCCGGATCATAACTCTCCATACACATCAGTGATCCTGGGTACTCCTCAGCTAGACCACCAACATCCTCTAGCAACGTGACTCAATGATATACCTAAGTGTCCACTAAGATAGATGAAGTGAATCTCTGACAAATCTCCTCAAGAAGCTCATCTGATCTGGACTCTGATTCTTGAAGGGTTATCTGTGTGCCTCTCAAGAATCCTCGAGAGCTTTCCAACTCCTGAGTAAGTCTGTCCATCTCCAACTCCTGCTCCCTCAGAGCCTCATGATACATCTCTCCAATCCTCAGCAAGTAGTCCATGTCTGTCAACAATTGCTGGTAGTCGATCCTCATCACAGATACTCTCTCCCTGAGAGTATGAAAATCATCCATGGAAAATCCCTCATCTGAACGACCATGTGCCACTGATGCCCTCCAGCAATAATCTGTCACCAATACATGTGTGTCATCAATGCGCCTAGTGGCTGCCATGATCATATCCTCACTGACTCTCAAATGTCCTGCCAAGTAGTGTGACTCCTGATCACAGTCATGTTGAGGTGCTACATCATGTCTCTCACTGCTAGTGCCAACACTGGAATCCCCAACAATACCCTCTGCAGAAGATAATGCATTGAATTGCCCCCTATCCACTGTGCTACTGGGTCCTCCTATATGTGACTGCACATCATCCCCAACTGTTAGCTCCCTCTGAATCATACTGTATCCGGTGTGAGGAGTTGTATCCTCATGTGCACTCACCCTGCTACTATCATTTGCGCCTGGATCCCATATAGATGTGTCCAGACACGTGCTATGGTCCTCCTGACCAATAAAGGGTACATCCTCATCACTACAGGATGGTCCTGGAAGCGAGTGTCCCATCCAACTATCAATCTCCATGGCCTGATCAAACAATGGAGTCTCCAAAAGAAGTGACCAACTCTCCTCATGTTGATATGTGAGTGTAAGGTCAACTGTCTGTACGTCATGTATCTCCTCATGGATCTGTGGATCCACATGTCCATGGTGTGCATCCCTCACACAAGGCTCCTCCATCATATCTGACATGCCATTGATATCCTCATGTGACGTGGCTATCGTGGGTGCCAAAAAGGATGACAAATGTGTCATGGCCCTCATAGAAAGCTCATCAGATCTAGGTGCCAACATGTGTGAATCCCCACTAGTGTCATCACTCTGCTGAGGTGTAGGGTCATCAACACCATGTGATATGTCTGCTAAAATACCGGTGCTATCATCTTGTCCATCCCACTATTCCTCCAAGGCACAAGGGTCACTATTCTCCTCAAGCGTGCAAGAATCACTAGCCTCTGTGCAAGAGTCTCTATCATCACCGGGTTGCTCCAAATAAGCATCTATCTCTGCATCCTCACACACCTCATCATCACTGTCATAGTGTACCTCAATAATGTGCTTCTTACCTTTACCCCTACATCTATGATCGGGTTCCCAAGGCACTTTGCAACTGTAGCAAAGTTGTCTGCTCCTAATGGGTGTGGGGTTTCTCTATTCTTCCCTCCATCTAGTTTCTCTGGCTCTCATTTCCTCTAGTACGATGATCCAATGTGTAACCTTATCTTTGCTCCAACTAGGATTTTTAAAGGATACAAACTGATGGAATGTTATTAGATCTCTGAAAATCTTATTGAGGGTTTGATATTCTCTCTCACAATCAACAATCCTTCCAGTAAAATCCCACACATCCATCTCTCCTTATGGAAGACCCCTTTATGACTCTGCATGTATGCGCTAATCCTCACAGGATGGGAGGATCAGAGCTCTGATACCACTGTAATGTTCCCAAGCCAATTTTTTCGCTTGGAACACTAACTGACCACTCATTTACTTGTTTGTTTGTGTGTGTTTGCAGGTTGGCCTCTCAAGTTTCGGCCTTAGGGTTATATTCAGTTTATTAAGCACAAATCTGAAGGTATACTCAATGAAAATACAAGATCTAACCAGTACAAAATATATGGAACCCAAAAGCATAGATCTGACCTTTATTATTATGAAAAGCAAGAACCTGATACAAAGTGGATGCAGATCTGGAATAACATCAGATGGCTCCAAGAGATAATATATGCGCTGCTACAAAATGCTCCCGATAAGACAAAACAAGCCTCCAAAGGTTGAATATACAATGAAGGTCAATGCAAAAAGAACCAGGGTCACGTCCAAACCCCCCTGGATGATGGCACGTCTTGCTGAAGAGATGAGAAGATCAAGATTTTGGCCCAGCTGAAGGAAGTCTCCAAATACTCTGATGAAGATGCCAAATTGTAGATCGGGATGAGGAGAGTCCCCTCCTAAAATCTCAAACCGAAATACCAAGGGATTCTCCTCCAAATGTTGAATCCCCAAGTGGAGATGCACTCTCATGAAACTGTCAACCCTACAATTTCAGCGCAGCTGAAGGAAGCCTCCAAACATCCGATGAAGATGTCGAACTGTAGATTGGGATGAGTAGAATCCCCTCCTGAAATCTTAGACCGAAATACCAAGGGAAGCTCCTCCAAATGCTGAATCCTCCAGTGGAACTACGCCCTCCTGAAAACTGTCAAACCCTACAATTTCGGCCCGAATGAAGGAGGCCTCCAAATGCCCTGAAACTTGCTAGAAAGATAGATCGGGCCACTGCAAATCACTAGGTGAAGTCTCAGGGTCAGATCTGAAGTATAACCCCTCCAAACTGAATAGATCTGAATCTCAAAAATGCCCTCCTTCTCTCCAATTCGTCCCAATGCTCTAGGAAATCATTTGTACCATAGAACTCTCTCAAAAAGCACTAGAAATGAAGGTGAAGACCCTGCAAGAAGAACCTGTTGACCGCCTATTTAGCCAGGGGTCAACTCATGTACCATGAATATGTATCACCAAATGAAGATTTGATGAAGACAGTATTGGTTCTACTTGGGCATTTGATGCCCCAGCACAAAATTTTGTAAACGAATTTTCCGCACCCCTGCGTGGGTTAATAATGTAATAAGTCTGCATGGATCATAGTTAGGTCAGGTACCTTGGGATGTTTCCATTAGGGGAGTTCCTTTCACCGAGGGTTTTTTATCCTCAGGTTGTCAACCGGGCTCTCGAGCCTGGCTGACTTCCCTTGAGTTTTTCCCTCCACACATGCAATAATTTCCTCCAAAGTGGTGAACGGCGTCTTAATGGTCTCGTCCTTTGGTAGCCTTTGTTTAAGAATGTTGTAAATGACCATGCTAGACAGTGTATAAAGTTTCGCGGAATTTCGTCGAGTCTAGATAGGTTTTTTTTAATTAATTAAATTTTTAATAATTTAATTAATTAATTATTTTTTGAGCTAATGTTGTAAAAACTCGATCTTTGGGATTTTGATAGGGGTATTTGTGCTCAAAAGAAATGGAATAGCACCCCCTACACCCATAGACCAAGTTTCAGCTCAGTCGGACAAGTTTTGCTATGTCTTTGTCCACTTAGAGTTAGAGTCAGTCAAAACAGCAATTTTAATTGCTAAAGTGACATTAGTGAAATGTCAAAATCATTGTAATTTTGAGTTAATGAGTAAGTGGTAAGGTGGCAATGAGCAAGTTAGACCCTCCTAACCTACCCAAACCCATCCCAACCACTTAACAACCTTGTCTACACACTTAACTTACATTCTCACCCTTTTTACCCATGCTCTAAGGGGAAAAACGACCCCCCTTTACCCAAACCTTAGTTTTATGTCTTAATATTTGGTGTGGGGCCCTCTTATGAGAGGTGCGCCCCTCCTAGACCTCCACCTACCCATTCCCTTGGCCCCACGCTCCAACTCATCTCCCATGCGGCGCCCTCTCTCATACCTCACGCCCCCCTCTTCTAACTCACGCCCCTCTCACCCCCAAACCCATGGTTTGGGCCTTGCCATGTGTTGTGGGCCCCTCTTATGAGAGGTGCGCCCCCCCTAGCCTATTCTCACACTCACTCATGGCCCCCACCTCTTTCCACATCATTGATCCATGACTAAAACCCTAGGTGGGGCGCCCCCTTCATAGAGATTCACTCTCTTGCTTAGAAACTAACACTTGGCATTCATCAAGATGCCCTCACCTTGCCTCTTGAAGTATAAATAAGACCCCTCCTCACTCATTTTCACTACCATTCTTTGAGCTACTGTTACTCTGCTGAAATTTCAAACCACCTTCTTGCTCTTGCCATCAAGCCACCCAACTCATTGCTCTTGAGAGTTTTGGAAGAAGTATTTCTCCAATACTCTCACATTTTGGATTAATAGAAAAGCTTTGGAGGATTATGAAGAGATCTTTGAGTATTCTTGCTTTCTTCTACATATGAGGTGACTTGCATTGTTGAGTTTTGTTGTGTTGTTGGTAATAGATCTTGAGTTGAAGTATTTTGCTTGGGTAAGATAGCTTTGAGTATTCTGGTTATCTTATGTTCATGTTGAATAGCTTAGGATTTGCAAGTATTTCGTTCTAAGTTTATTCAAGATAACTATCTATTTCCATGCTTCACTACTTTTCTTGAGTTTTGCAGGTCATTTCAAAAGGATTATTGGGATAGCATCGAAGAGGAGCCTACCCTTAACCCTTTCTCAAACTCCTAGCATTTCTATTTTCCATAGTTATTTCTGCATACATTTCATCTTTGTTTCAGCATTCTAACACTCTTAGATAGGTCACAATATTATCTTTTACTTGCAGATTTTTATGTGGAAATTTTCTGTGTAAAAGCAGAAAATTTCTTTAATATTTTGTTGTGTTTTCCAGCATTTCCAGCAAGCTTTTGCTTGCTGGTTTTTGCAGAAACTTACCAGCAACAAGGGGAAACTCTGCCCAAATTCGTCCTCAAGGCTTCCTCAAGACATATCTTCATTTGGGTAACGATTTTCCGAACTTTCCTTGTGTATTTTTGTATATGTTGTATTATTCCATTGATTTCTTGTATACATTTGTAAGCTAACAATATTGCCGACACCTTGGGAGTGTGCTTGGCCTAGCCAACCCCCCAAAATCGTCAGGCTAGATTAGTTATTTCATTTTCAAGTCATTTTTTATTTTTTTATTAATACTATCGAGATAGTTTCTGCCTGAGCAGTCGGCCAGGAGCCTGTCTAATCCTTGTATCTTCGAGGACATAAGACTAAATGCCCTGCTTTCCTGTGCATTTATATCTCAGTAGTATTAATATAACTTGCCGGCACCTTGGGGGAGTCATCCCCAAAATCGCCTTGGCTTAAGGGAAATTCATTTTTTACTTGTTTTCGTTTTTCATATTGCCGGCACCTTGGGGGAGTCATCCCCAAAATCGCCTTGGCTTAAGGGGAAATTAACATGTGATGATTGATAATGCTATCTAGTTAGAATATCTTTTGTTATCATCATTTTCAAGTTCTATTTCCTTCAAGTTGTTTCATTTTATATGCTTATGCTCTCATGGTAAATGGCTAGATGATTTAGATGCAATCCTAAATGCTATAGCTCGTCTTTTCATTTAGTTATTTACAAATCTTAGTTGCATATGATGTGAATATGATCTAAGTTTTCATTCTCAAGCATTTCTATTTTTCTAAGGCCTAACGTACACATGTGGATGAATGGTTAACTTCTCATTTACATTTTGATTAGTATTTTAGCAATTCGTCCTACTTCTTTTCTTTGGCAATCACATGTTTATGATGATGGATGGAGTAGTGTATAGATGATGAATATCTTTGAGCTCACGTTTTTGTTCATGGTTTAAGCATTTACATCTTCAGCTATCCTTTTTCAAGCACACTTTACATACGTTGTGTATTCACATATCTTGTGTTTATTGACTTTACGTTTCACACTTCAAGCATCTCTACGCTCAAGTCATTTCACTTTATGGTCAAAGGCTTACACACCCACGGTTTTACATCTTGCAAGTCACACGCTTCATCTTTAATATTCGGTTTTACTTGTGGAATGGTTCATGGTTGATGGTTTAACATTGTGCAATATTCCTTTTATGTCATGATATGTTGATGGTGGTTTAATTAACACATTGCAAGCATTCGATTTCACAACATTTCAGTTCGGCCATGCGCTAAAAACCAATTTTTTAAGGTCCAAAAACACTTCTAAAAGCAACCAAACACACCTTAAGACCCACCCAAGGGTCATAATAACATTTAGTAACATTTTAGGGGCTTCATTCAGCCATCTCCACCATCTAAAATGGGCTTGAGGAAAACAACGGAAGGTAGTGGCGGGGGACCGTCCCGTGGTTTCGTTGGGGAGATCCTTTCCGGGAAGTACTCTTGCTGTCAGGGATGACCGAGGAAGCTAGGGTAAGGCCTCGTTTGCCTTACTATCTTGAGCACCAGGCAGTCATTTGGCCAAGGGAGGAGGAAGCTTGAAGCACACACATAGTTTAGGGGGAAGGGAATTAAAAATTTAATCAATCTTTAAGAAACTCCTAAACACTTAGTTGCATAGATCACTTGTGTATGTTTGGGGGGTATTAGATGTATGCATAGGCAAACATAACTGGTGGAATGTTTCATTGTTTTATCTATCTATTGCAACTACATGTTTATGTCTTTTATGTTTACATGAGCAACTAAGTTACATATTGAATATCTTGTTTATTTGCTTATTGTGGTGTGAATCAGGAAAGTGTTGAGTATCCCACTTGGGGAGG
>ML868130.1:8134-20919 GCA_009831015.1 Picea engelmannii
TCTCCAAAACTCAGTTTTTGAGGTGCTTTCAGGTGGCAAAAGGTTGTTTGACTTCAGCAGATCAGTTCTCCTCCTTCAAATCAGTCATGTGAGATGTTATAAGTGTCTCCTTAGTGTCGTTATCATGACAGTATGTTTGAACACCCTTTGTGACACTAGTGACCAACTTGCGACACTTGCGAAAGTTGATGCGACACGACAATTGAGAGGGATAATGCGACACTCATCCAGTTGAGCAATTTTGACGTGTAACACAGATCTTCTCACCACTTACCCTAAGGTGCATTCATGCCCCAGCTTAAAGTTGACATCTCTTCCTCACATCTGATGATCATTATAGACCTTGAGATCCTCTGAAAGAATCTCATCCATTCATTGGGACTTATCATCACGAGAATCCAAACTCTCGATCACAGGACTACCCAATCCTCGATCCCCAGTTTCCCGATGTGGTTAATCTCTTGACACGTAGCCTCCTTAAATCAAACGGTCTAGATCTGTCTTGGGATTTCCACCCTGGAAAGTCCCGATCTCTCATCACCAGAACTCCCAAGTTCGTGATTCTTGATTTCCCGAAATGGGAAATCTCACGACACGTGGCCTCCTTAAATCGAACGGTCCAGATCTGTCTCGGGGTTTCCACCCTGGAAAGTCCCGATCTCTCGTCACCAGAACTCCCAAGTTCACAATTCTTGATTTCCTAAAATGGGAAATCTCACGACACGTGGCCTCCTTTAATCGGATGACCCGAATCTACTTTAAGGTTTCTACCATGGAATGCCCTGATCTTTTGTCACCAGAACTCTTGAGTTCTCGACTCTCGATTTCCCGAAGTGGAAAATCTCTTGACACATGGCCTCCTTAAATCGAACGGTCCAGATCTATTTTGGGGCTTTCACCCCTTTTCATTGGGGGTTTAACCCTCAGGTATCTCCTAACAGATCCAATGACTGTCAAGTTTTCCATCTGAGATCTGACGGCTCAGACAGGTTCCTAACTTGTGTGCTCTCCCATGACTTCCTAGACATGGAAAGGTTAACGGTCCAGATGCTCTCATGGACCTTGGGGATCTGTGGTCCCGATCTCTTCGCTACCCATGAAGACACAGAAAGTCATAGGGGTAAGGCACTTAACATCCTACTTTCTCCTACCAAATCTAACGGTCATGAGTGACCATAGATTTCCCGACGGGATCTCATCCATCGATCAACATCTATCAAGGTTAAGGTACTTAACTTTCCATTTTCTTCTTCTTATCTGATGGTTGTGAGTGACCACAGATCTCCCGACGGGATCTCGTCCATTGATTTGATACTTATCAGTGATTTCTTAAGGCCTTGTGCCTTCACTTCGTCCTTCCAGGTTCTTGATGGGATTTTCAAGAAGGGTATCTCTATGGGGAGGTTTACCTAGGGTACTATCTAAGGCAGATAAGGGTATCTCTCTCTCGAGAACCAGGTGTGAAGTTTGAGTTAGATCAGTATACATATAAATAATGATTTATGAGAACATAAGCCATATGTAGTCTTTCCATTATAAACATACAACTACCAGTACTAATCAAAACATCATACATAGATTCTTATACTAAAATTATTCACGATTTCATAGCTTATGAGCATAATTATTAGAATACATATATTTCAAGATGCTAAAGGCAAAACACTTATCAGAAAGTAACACCAGGGGTTATACAACTACTGAGAGGGGTGCTTGTTTCCACCCAACCGTAGGCTCAGCGATTCCCAACGGATTTACCACTAGCCACCCCCGAGCTGAGACCACAATGCTGTGAGACTGCGTCTCTATTTTCCAGTGACCAGGAGTGAAGGTTACTCTCCTTCCTCTCTGCTATCACTCCCTCTGCATATCGCTAGAGTTCTCTTTCTCCCCTCGCGTCTGCTCCCCAATCGCTTCTCCCCCACGCCTTATCCTCTTGCGAGGTTGCGTGTGGCATGATTTCCCTCGCGCTGGTCAGGCCTGATGGCTCTACGGATGGGCGATTCACCTCCCCATCCCTCATTAATTCCTGAGGAGCCATCTACCTACCAGCCTGCGAGACATTTAATTCGGGGCCATCGATCTTCTTTTGGTTCTCTGGGCTAGTGAAGTTCAAATACGGTATTGTTTTTCGGTGGAAGTTAATGCCACCTTTCCAGGTGCCTTCCAGTGCTTTTTTGCAGCCATCATGGTCTCTTTTTCAACATATCCCCTCTCAATAGTTCTGCAATATAAATTCATAATATTATTCACATTCATCGACCTTTTCCACAAGGTCCATTCACATCACATATTCACATTTCTGAGTTTTCCACAGTTCTTTCCTAGTCCAATTATTTTTACAAACTGGGGGAAACAGGGTGTTACAATAACCCTTTGAGTTCTACTATTGACTACAATGGAATTATTTCTAATTTGTAGCATTTGATTTAATGAAGGAACAAGTAAATCTTTGACTATGTTTTAATTTGATTTTTTTTTAATGGATTTATGCTTAAATGCACAAAATCATAAAATGGACATAACATTTGGCTCTCTCAAAAATGATAATCCAAACTAGCTCTTTGTTGTAGTTGTGTATGTGCCTCTTCATTGTCTTGAAAATTAGGTCTGTGTCATCCAATGTTGTCCCACAATGTCTCCAAAAGTCCCTTGAGAAAGGAGCACATGTTATTAACCTCTTGCTATTAATGATAAAGTTTGAAAATAATTGAATATCTAATTAACTTAATTTGTAGATTGTCTTTTTTTTGTTGAGTTTCAACAAGTAATGAAAAATGTCAAAAACAATGATAGTATTCATGTCCAAAAAAATATTATGGCTCTACAACATCAGAAAATTAAATCGTAAGTGCCAGATGCCTTTGGATTTAGTCATAAGTGCCATATGCCTTCTCACACTTTCCTAGGTTTATTGGCTTCTCAATGTCATGCTTCCCTAAGTCTATATCGCTTCAAGGTTCCTTCACTTTGCATTGTTTATAGTACATTGTAACATGTGTTTTAGGAAAGACAATCATTGATGACCTTACAGTGACACATTGTATCCATCCATATTTGCAAGGAACATGACTCGAGAGACTTCTAATTGTGCTTCAACTTAACAAATCAACTGTTCACATGTCATTGTGTGTCACCGGATAGAAGTATCGTGCTACTTCATCAAGATTTCTTGAACTTGTTGCTTAATAAATTTTAATGGTTTTAACTTTAGATATAGGTGCATCGTAATTTTTGTATTTATTCCCTTGTCTTATTACTACATGACCATTACCTAGATTTTGAACCTTTTGGACATTGTTGCAACTCTTGCTCCAATACTAGCACAATCAAATTGGTTGATTGTAACATATATGGGTTCTACCTATGTGCCCATGTCTCAATATCTTGATAAGAAAACATATATTAGACCCATGAATTCTCTCCTAACCTTGGAATTATAGAAAGAAGGGTTATATTTGATCAATAATTGTTCCTTTTCTTTGTAGGCCGACTGATCGACATAGCCTGAAACTAGCTATATTCAAGTTGCATGACCAAATTTTCCACGGTTCCTTGAATGGATGGCGAGAAAGTTGATAGGTGTGAGAATTTTGAGTTGATATGATTCCACACCCACTTCAAAATCGACATGGAAGATTCAAATGGATGGCGAGAATGTTGGTAGGTGTGAGAATTTGGAGTTGATATGCTCTCACACCCACTTCAAAATTGACATGGAAAATTGGGCATTGTCTAACTGTTCTATAAAATGTTTTTTTTAGTTGGAATCTGATGACATAAATATTCACGAAATCAATATTTTTTGTTTTTTAAATTCCATTTCTAAATACAGAAATGCAGAAACTTAATGATGCTCTCATTGATTCTCTAGTGATAGTTAAATACACAAAACTTGCTAATAATCTTGAGATTTCCTACTTAATGTTGGAAAATGAGATAACAGATGCCCTCATATAGGACCATGTTTCAAAATCATAACCAAGATTTCCGCATCCACACAAAAGGATGTGACAAGAGATTTATTAGAAAGCAGGGGAAAACTATAATTTTTTTTTTTTAAACCTACAGAAGGCGTGGCAATAACAACGATAAGATCATCACAAGTATGGCATCCGCGTCACAAGATATTGATAGGTGTTTTTACTCTTCCATGCTTGTTCATCGCTATTGTGCTACGTGCCACGCTTTAACCGTCACAAGTGTGGTATCTGTGTCGCAAGTCAGTGGTGGGGTTTTATAAGTACACATTTTTTCGTCGCTATTGCCACAATTTGTTCATCGAAAAAAAGTATGCCTCTTTTTAATATGGTGACATGCGGTGGTCTGATTTCATCATTGTTTCCATGGAAAATGAATGCGTGGATATAGAGACAAAAAAAGTACATTGAAAAAAATTGTTTTCCTTCGTGGAAAGTGTGACGGATATGTGTGGCAGTAGAAATGAAAAACCGTGGCAAATTTGGTCATATGTAGTAGTGTCTGTGCATTTATTTATTACATCTCCACTCTCATTTCGTACTGAAAATAATTTGGATCATGAGTCGAGCTAAAATACATTTTGTTGAATACAATATGATGATATGTACACTATATTTCTACTTACAAAAAGAAAGAAAACACATGTTCTCTAGAAGGAGCTTATTTATGTACAATCCTAGACTATCTGATTTTTTACAATGTGCTAGGTAAAAGAAAACTTCCACCATAGCCACCCAGACTATTTGGTAATATAATTCCTCCTTTCACTGCAAATTATCCACAAAAGGTAAGGGAAGTATGACAATAGAATGAAAAGATGTTTTGGAACACTGATAGTACCCCCAAATGATGATAAGATAAATAACTTTGCAGGCTCCAACGCTCTTGGAGAACTCAACTCCATATATAACCCTATAGGGTCATAAAATTTATAATAAGGCACACTAAACTAGTAAGAAAATATCTCCTTCATTGCATCATTGCTTACCTGTTGTTTGATGTTCTCATCATGTACATGTGGGTAAAGGATTGATGCAGGTTGGCTAATCCCAGGTGATATTTGCTCATTTACCAGTGCTAAACATGAGATGAGATGCACATTTAGCTCTTCCTTTTCTCTTTCATGGCCCTCCCAATGATCAGGTTCATAATTATCATACACAGGAACCATGATACAAGGCTCCAAAAAAGCCATGAAAAAAATCTTCTCTTCATCATCTTCACTGGGATATTCATAAAAAATAGGCTGCTCTTGGTTAGTATTTGAAATAACTTCTTCATCATAAGCAAGGCTTCCAAGAACATCTGTTTCAAGAACAAGAATATCCTCTGCATTTTCTTCATAAGAGAAAAAAACAAAATCTTCCTTTAATTCTGAAAAGATAGGAAAAAACAAAGAGGAATCTTCCCTAGTTTCTTTAACTAGCTTATCATTTATCTCAACTTCACATTCAGAAGAAATATCTACTGATGTATACACTTTCTCTTTGACATCAGAATATTTAAAAGAGACATGTTGATCTTCATGAACATTTAAAACAACAGATACATATGATATGATGCCATATGCTTCTATGTTATTTCTATCATAATGAATATCATTCAACACATATTGATCTTCATGGAAAATGCTTTCTCCCATAATAAATCATTCATCACAAATCTGGTTTTCGTGACTAGAAAAATCTTTATGAAGCAAAGAAAACTCATCAAAACAATTTTCATAAAGATACTCAGAGAAAAATACTCTTTACAAAATGAATTGAAAGCTGCATGAAAACCTGTCAAAGAGCTGATGCTTGCAATGGGACACCAATCACGAGAAATCCCTTCTAATGAATACATGAATAGATTAATATGAACATATTCATGCACGATATGAAGTTGATGAATAAAATCATGAAAATCCAGCAAATGTTCAACTGGTTCCTCCCACTCTTCTCCTCGAAATTTAGGAAGGCTACTTTCCCATTCATCTCTACAAGGCACTGGATTAGGGAAACCAACTATCTTTGAAAAATTGTAGAAAGCATACCTCTGAGCTAAAATCTTGTCCATTTCAAGCTAGTGGATTCGACAATAGATTTTTGAACAATGGAGTCTCCATGGTGAAATATGAGCAATCAGAACAATGTGTCCAACTTCAATTCACCATCTAAAACTGGATCTATTCGTTGTCATTCTCCTAGGGAAGATATCTTCACTTCCATCCCCGACAATGACGCCATGAATTTTAGCATTGAGAGTCACCCTTAGACTACTAGAGGATAAGCCCAGTACCCATCAAAAGTAAAATGTATTAAAATGGTTTGACGAGGTGGATCAACAAGACTTTAAGAAAGGAAAAGATAACATAGGTTATTGCAGATCAATCCTAGACCGTTGGGAAATGGAGTCATAAGTAATCTTCTCAATGAAGGAATTTAAACTTCCTATCAGACAAAGGATTTATGTGGAGATGAGGAGAAGGAAGACATAATGGGTATGAGTGATAAATGATGAAACATGGGAAATATGACAACAGATCCTCTATTGCCTCAGGAATCCATAGATCAAAGATGCTACATCCAGACAAGAAGAAAAACAACAAGCATCTGAGAGATAAACGATGAAACATGGGCAATATGACAACAGATCCTCTACCACCTCAGGAATCCATAGATAAAAGATATTAAATCGAGACAAGAAAAAAAGAACAACATGTAAACTAAGAAGACAATCTGATAAAAACAACTCAAAGGAATCTTTAATAACATAATATTTACAATCCATGCCCCTCAGTCTTACAACTGAAAAATATAGATCCCTGCTCCTAAATCTCTCTCATCTTTCCAGCCTCTAAACCCCCACCATCAACAAAATTCTAAACTGATCTATTTATAATATGATCAGTCGAAAATTATTGGGAGTATGATCTGACCATCTCATTTAAATATTTTCTTCTATGCATCTTTCTGTCAGACTATGCGTGTTTCCTCCCATTAGATGCAAGCTTAGATTAGTATGGGTCTACAAGAATAAATTGTCCATCGTGGTACCTCAGGCTGACAGCTCTGTCTCCTCGGCCATAGCTTCCAAGTTTCCTATTTATGGACTGAGCTGAGGCTTAAACTACCGGTCCTTTTTCATTAATTGAATCCTCCTCGATATCTGGGTGAGGCTTAATGCTTAGGGGCATCCACGTGATATTCTCATATTTTTCATTATATAAGCACATGATTGCAGGTCTGTCAAAGGAGGCTTGGATTCACACCGCTTTTGAGCCTGCAATTCACCACCTTTCGCCACATAGCCCTTTCTCCATACCATGGTTTCAATTGCCTGACCACTCAAGAATTTTATTGTTCAATCATGTTTCGTCCTCGCAATGAAACATGGGCATTGATCTGGTCACGATCCAATATCTGGGTGCCTCTGCTAATTTAGTGACCATGCTAAATTTTAACTTCCCGCCAACTCTAGGATCCTTCTAACTGTGATTAGGGATGGCACTAATTTTGGCACTGAACCATAACGCCTCTTGGAGGATGATATCCTGATGTTGACATGGTGGCATGACATCACTATGCTGAAGTGTCATGAAAAGAAGGGTGACATGTGTCAGGGCCATATGGAAGCCACTTGTCTCCATGGATGAGCACCAAGTGTTGAGTTGAAAAACACCCATGAAGTGGTTGGGCTCACAATGACATAATAGTTGGATGTTACTTCAGGATTTCGGGCCTTCAGGTGATACTGTTGCAAATATCGATGACTCTTGTTGATTTGAGACCAAAGGTCCACAACCAATTTGGGAGTTCGGGCTTCAAACTGTCAGGTGATATTCCTTTCTTTCTTGCTCGCGCAATCCTCCGAAGTGTCAAATTCTCGAAGTGAGAGATATGGTGACACGTGGCCTCTTGATTTGAATGGTTGAGATTTAATTCAAGAGTTTGGGCTTCGGGATTTTTCTCCTTCTTTCTCACGCAATCCTCCAAAGTGTCAAATTTTGGAAGTGAGAGATATGTCGATGTGTGTCCTCAGCCTTCAATGGCTCAGATTTACTTCGGGACTTCAGGACTTTTGTCTAGTTTCTATTCCTTGCGCAATTTTGACATGCCGAATACACGTGAGTCACTGATCTGAACTGCTCCTGGGATCTTCGTCATTGAAAGTTGAACCCGACCGCTACTTGTATTTCATCCCAAAATAGAATGCTCTATATGTTGTGGTTGTTCTCGTGGCTATTTCTTGTGAAAGAAAAATATTTGGACAACTTGTTGTGACCCTCGACAACTTCATGTGATAACAAAAGAAATTCTATCTGTTAGGATATATGCAACAAACATTAATGAATTGGCAGAATCTAAGACAAGGTATAGGAAAAAATGTACAAGATCATACTCAAGAGTTCAGGAAAAGGGAATTAACATTGGGCATTCCTATTTATACACCAGAAACACTTTTGAAATATATTGGTGGGTTGCATAGTTATTTGAGACATATTATTCTTATGTTTAACCCAACTAATATTGATGAATTTTGTGTCCAAGCTACTCACATTGAGTCAAGGGGAAAGAATGACTATGGGAAATTTCTAAATAAACTAGTTCATTTGGTTGCAGACAAGAATAAAGGAAAGGGAAAGGCAAAAAGAACAACGTTAGTGAAGAAATAAAATGAGAAGCCTACATGTTTACATTGCAAAAAGGAAGGATGTGATGATTCCAAGTGTTGGGAACTTCATCCAAAACTAAGACCAAAGAAGTATTGGAATATGAAGGGTAATAAGAAGACCACTACTATAGTTCAATAGGATCTTGGATCAGATTTAGGTGATGAAACCAAGATCACAGCCATGGTAATACAAGGTATAGCTTATGTTGCTAGTTCTAGCTCTAGTACTCATTATTCAAAATATGAAACTATGCATGATGGAAGGAAACAAAGTGAGTTATTTCATATTAGAGTCATCTCAAAACATACAAATATTGATACACTCTTTGATAGTGGTTCACAAGCTAATATTATTTATAAAGAAATTGTTACGACATTGGGACTTGAAACTAAGGCTCATCCAAAACCATATCCTTTAGGATGGGTGTGTGAAAATGCTAATTTATAGGTGTCTAAACAATGTAAGCTTAGATTTGCAATTACCTATAATTTCATAGATGAGGTAGAGTTAGATGTTGTACTACACGATATTTGTGGGATTGTTTTGGGAAGTCCTTATTTGTATGCCCGGAAAGTTATCTTCTACAGAGAGGAGAACAAGTATCATATTATAAAATATGGTATTGTGTATATCGTGAGATCCCATTGAATGAAGACTAATTTGTCTCTTGTTTCCTTAGGATAGATGAAAAGGCTTGTAAATGCTAGCAAAATTTTTGTACTCATGACTGTAAAAGCTAAGGATGATGATAAATCCAATGCTTTCAAAGGATGTGATCCTAAACATAAATATGAATTAGTTAAGATTGTTTCTAACTATGATGAAGTGTTTCAGGAACCTAAAGGATTACCTCCCAAGAGAGAAATACAACATGAGATTTAGCTGCAGCAAGATGCCCCTCTTCCTAACATCGACATGTATAGGTTATTGGTAATTGAGAATGAATAAATCAAGAAGCAAGTCCAAGAGTTGCTCGAGAAAGGAGTCATCTGACCAATTACTTCTCCATGCAAATTGCCCATTGTGATGGTGCCAAAGAAAGATGGTATGTGGAAAATGTGTATCCATTTCCTAGCATTGAACAATATCACGGTTAAGATCCATTATCCTCTTCCTCATGTTGATGATTTATTAGATCAATTGAAGAATGGATTCCATTTCACTAAGTTAGACTTAATATGTGGTTATCATCAAATCAAAATTTTTGAAGATGATATTTGGAAAATTGTTTTTAAAACAAAATGAGGTCTATTTGAGTGGATACTCATTCCCTTTGGTCTTTCTAATGCTCTTGCTACTTTCATGTAGGTTATTAATGATGTATTTATGCCATTCACAAATGATTTTGTAATAGTATACTTAGATGATATATTGATTTTCAGTAAAAATGGGGAAGAACATGTAATACATGATAGGAAAGCCTTTAGGAAAGTCTTAGATGTTTTCAAAAAGGAGAAATTGTGCCTAAATATGTCAAAATGTGAGTTTGGGAAACCATCTTTAGTTTATTTTGGATATATCGTAGGGGGTGGTGAATTGAGAGTCGATCCCTCTAAAGTTGAAACCATCACGAAATGGAATAAATCTAATAATGTAATGAAATTCAAGATCTTCCTAGGAGTAGTTCAGTATTAGAGGAAGTTCATTGCTAACTTTTCATTTATAACATCTCTTTTACATGCGTTGACAAGTACTAAGTAGGTATTTCAGTGGAGAAGCAAACAACAAAAATTCTTCAAAACTTTGAAAGAGAAGATCAATACAACCCCAATTCTGGCATTGGCATATTTACAACAACCATTCGAGATTGAAACTGATGCAAGTGATTAAGCCATGGGAGCAGTGTTAATATAACGAAGGAAACTAATTTGTTTCCATTATGAGACCTTCACTAGAGCAGTAAGAAACTAACCTACCTATGACAAAGAATTATATTCTTTGGTTCAGAGTGTGAAGAAGTGGAAACACTATTTGATAGGCAAAGAAACAATAGTCCATATGGATCATTAACCTTTGCAGTATCTTTAATCACAATCCAAGCTACAACAATCACAACATTTCTAGTGGATGGGATTCTTGTAGCAATTCCATTTGGTCATTAGTTATAAGAAAGGTATAAAAAATAAAGTTGTTCATATGTTATCAAGACCTTTTGTTAATGCATCCATTGTTTTATATAATAGTTCTTTAGCTCATGAAATTTACATTGAACAATATGCTAAATATGTAGATTTTAAGGATGTATATAAAACATAACTCATGGTACTACAGTGGAAGAATTAGATTATCATGTACATGACAAGTTGTTGTATCATTGTTGGAACAGGGGTAGACCCAGGGTTCAATGCTCAAGAGTGCACCAACAAAACCCTAACTACCTGCCCTTTCGACAACACCTGTGAAGCAGATGAAGTCTCACCCAAGGTAGAGGTAGGGGTGGTCGCGGGACTTAGATGTATGCAACCTTAGCTGGGACATCGATCTGTGATTATATATTTTACATGACACTTAGCATAGATCATTCATCAATATTTAACCCTTATGGTACTTCGCAGATAGCACAAAGCATTGCAGTGAATACTTAGACTAAATATGATTCAGTACTTAGTCACAAAAATATAGATTAGATTCAACAGATCAAGCACTAAGCATCTTGTATATCATATCTAACATTTATTCATATATCATAAGCATAGAGCATAACTAGATCTATTTAATCATAGAAAGCACTTAGCTAAGAAGGAGATAAACACATTAGGTTGAAGCACAGAGCACAATACATAAATTTACCGTGGTTCACCCCCACCCTGGGGCTATGTCCACAAGGTCTTCTTCTTCATATTATGTCAGTCAAGCGGTTACAACACAGAGCTTTAGTGGCCCTTACTTCGCACAGGACAGATGATATGCACAGCTCGATAGATCCTTCTTCCTTGCACTTCAACACAAAACTACAACAACTTGCACTTATCTTTTCAATCTCCTTACAATCATGCACAAATCACTTGCAATATACATCCAATCACACAAATCCAACTACTAGCACTAAGCCTTTAGCTATACATCACATAGATGTACTACTACCCTCTACTTACAATGCCTAAGTATCTATTTATACATTGCAAAATGGGCCTAAGTGTGGGTAAACCCATGGGCCAACATCCCTTTCCCTTTACATCAACCCAAAACCCTAAAAGGGACCCAAAAATAGGTCTTGCTTCCCTAATTTATGCTTCACGTTGCGCTCCATCTTTGGCAAGCTATCGCATTCCCAAAAACGGTCAAATATGACCAAGTATTCTTCAAAACTTGGTCAAGGTCCAACATTCCCCCAACACTCACCTGTGACTCATCTCGATTTACTCAAGATTGATCAATTCTGCCTCGAATGCCTTGAGCTTGGCTCGAGCTGCTTCGACCTGCTGCAGTGTGATAGCCTCTTGCTTAGTAAATTCCTGGATTACTGTGTCATTGAGCGGTCCTTCCAGGAACTGTTCTACAGTGATGAAAACCTGTTCAAGTTCAGATCCATGGCTTTCAAGTTCAGTGAACAATTGGCATGCCTTTTCTTGGCTGAAGTCATTGGGAGACTTCCATCACTTTACTTTGCAGCGTATGTACCTGTTGTTGGGCTTTTGCATTGTTCTGCGAACATCTTCATTCTTTGGACTGGGATCAAAGTCTTTATCTGCACCTGTAGCGTTTCTGCATGATTATTTTCTTCTTGGAGTTGTGCCTACAATGTCTTGTTATCCACAAATTTGGTCATTGTGATGATGTCATGATGATGTTATGATGATGGAAAATCAAGCTGTTCACTAAGAATACTTTCATGAGAAAAGTTACAGTTGTCTGCTTCCAGAAATCACACTTTAAAGATAGTTCGCAGGCTACTTATATACTTGCCTGCGAGAATGCCTCATTCTCGCAGGCTGCATTAATCTTGGGTGAAAACTTCTGACACTGTACTCATGGTTAGGGTGCGAACATGTTCTTAAAGGGGAAAAAGATAAAAATCTCGAACTTTCTAGAAGGGAATCTTCTAGAAGGGTGAGTTGGCTTTCGAATGGTTGTTCAGGTGCTGGCATTCCAGATATCTTGGGATCATTCCCTATCCAAGTAACTAATCTATCTTCTCCTATATATT
>WSFP011437727.1:0-20919 GCA_009831015.1 Picea engelmannii
AACTTGATGACACCTTTGATCACTACATTTGGAATGAGCTCCACATTGTTCAGTATAAAGTGATATTAAGTGATTGTGAACAAACTTTCAAATATTGTTCCTAAAAAAGAATATTCCCTAGTTATTGGGGATATCCCTCATGGTTATAATATCCAAAATATTGGATATGATATTGAGCCTTATACTTACCAAGATTTCAATTTAAAAGAGGTTATGGGATTTATGGAAGTCACAACATCACCATTTTGGATATTTGTGGTTTTTCATTCAGACACACAACAAGGATTAGTACAATTAAGCTTCAAGGGAAAAGAAAAGACAATGATGTAGCTTATTTGGCAAGATATTGAAAGTGTATGTTTAGCGATTAAGATTAGAAATCAATTTTATTAATACACAAGTTAATTGAATTTGCAATTATTTATGTTACATGCACAAGCCTCGTATTCAGAGCTCCAATAGAGAACCATTTACACGTTATATTGAGAGTATACATCTTGCAACCTGGAAAAAAGATTATTCTTATATATTTATTCTTGTCAATGTAAAGGATGGAGGGAACCCTAGTAGTTTATTGGTTTACAATGAGGTGGCTAGAAAGCTAACCTATGAGGAAACAGATTTGAAAGGAGAGATGGTTAACATTTATCAAAAACCACAAGCATTAATTAATTATCTTATAAATACATTTTCAAATGAGGGAGATTGGGTTTTGGAATTGTTCTCGGGTTCATGTAAGAATTATGATCTAACATTTATTAAATCATACTTCAATCTTTATTATTTTTAATTTATATATTTTTACATTATTTAAGTTAATTATTTATTTTGTATTTAGTGATTAGGTACAACACTAGTGTGTTGCTTATAGAAAGGAAGAAATTGCATAGCCATTGAAAGTGACCCACTACAGTGCAGTTTTAGTCAGCAAAAAATTAATGTTATTCTAGCTCTTCCAAATGAAATTCAAGAAGTTGGCTTGAGGAAAGGAGATTTTAATGAATCCAAGGTGGAAAAATTTTCAAAGGAACCTCAAGTAGCATTAGGAGGATTTATTGGAAATGATCACTTTGGAGAATTTGCAGATATCAAAGACCCAATGGATGAGAAAAATGACACAATGGAAGCACAAAATGATGTCCAAGAAGATGATAATGTATCTGTTGAGAATGATGAATTTGGGGTATATGATATTGTTTATTTGTTTTAAGAAGCACTTGAAAACGATGCTCAATTTTGCAAGTTTTTTATGAGCTATAACTGTAATGTTTTGACTTTCAGATTTTAAAATAAGAATACTTATCTATTGTTGTTTTGTGATGAATATTTTTTATTATTTTATTTTTACTTTTATTTGTATGTGAATCACTATACTAGAGAAAATGACATTAAATGTTGTCATTTTTTTACTTCAAATGTATAAAAATATGCAAAAAATTGTTAATTTAAAAAAAATCATTTTTTTTATTCAATTGTGTCCATAAAAATGTTTTATTTGACATGTTATTTTAAACGAATAGGTACCAAAATGCATAGGTTTTTTATTATATATGGATTTAAAATGTAAATGTTTTGTTAAATATTTAAAAATTGTCTTATTTAACTACAATTATTTTCTATGTATTGAAGTAAAAGTAAACAATGTGTTAAAAATGATATTTTATATTATATTTAAAAAGTATGGAACCATAAATTAATTGAGACACAATTATATGAAAAATATTAATTTCAAAAAACTAAATGGTATACAACATTTTTAACATTAAAAGAAACATGGGAAAATGATGAAAAACGTCGTTGAAAAAAAAAATAGAAAATTTTGGAAATAGATGAAAAAATAAGCATTTAAAAAAATAATGTGGATACATTATGGATAAGAAGATTTAAATCTACAAAAACAACCTAAAAAGGGAGGGGGGTTTCTACCGGTAGCACAACTTTTCAAAACGAGATAAAAAAAATGTGACCCAAAAAAAATGAGAACTCTGTAGAGTTCTCGTTAAGTTGGTAATTGTGTTAAATCTCGATATTGAATGGATGATCAAGATTCATCTTTGGCTCTTGGTTGATCTCTCTCGAAATTGACCATTAGAAATTGTGGGTCCCACCTGTACCCAATTGCCACATGGAAATCTCTAATTCATCTACCCTTGTTGATGTGTCTCCTAACATAACATGTCAATGGGGCATGCTAATTCAAAAAATGGAGGTGGCACTCACACCACCATTTGTTGGTGTGTCATCTGACGAGGCATATTACTCAACATGTTGACATGGCACTCTCTTATGCATCTATCCCTTATGAGACAACATACTTGTCCGATGGCTCAGACGGTGGGTGATTTCTCAAATCAACGGTCTAGATCATCACAGATTCCCAAAGTGACTGATCTTTAACAAGGTCTTTGGTTCTCCACCAAATACATTAGTTAATATCTTACCGATACAATGGCACATATTCATTTCAAACTTGAAGGTGCGAGTAAATTACTTTGGTCGGAATCACATCATCGAAATGTTTGCCTTACCTTGTCTTGTAGTTTTCCCAAAGCATGTAGCCCATAATACTATTGGAATTATCTCGTCGGACTTGGTGCATCGAAAAGTCACAACACCTTGCTTCAGGGTTCTTCCTAAAAATCCCAACCCCAATGGACAACCAAGATTTACTCCCAACACAATGGATGATCCATGTCCTCTCGGGCTTGCGTCGTCGGGATTTCCCCTTTGGAATACCAAATTACCTCGAAAATGCCTTCCTGAAGGATATAACAGCTAGGATCACTCCAATCTGACAATTCAAATAAAAATCAAGTCTAAAGTTGCACGACCAGTAATCTTGTCTATTACTTCTGAATCTAGAGCTCGCAATGTTATCAGGTTCCCATATCAAAGTTCCACCCCATGGTTCCGCCAACTGGCTTCTGGCGCCTGGATGCATAACAAGCCAACACATCAAGATCCACATGTGCACCCCTTAACTGCCACATGTCATATTACTGCCACCTGCTATTCCCACGTCACCCTGACATCATCATAAGAAAAATCTTCAAAATTTCGAATTTTCAAATTTTCAGAATATACTTAAAATTTTGAATTTCTTTCTTAACCATCGTGGAACCTCTGTAACTTCACTTATCATGGAAAATTAGGCCCTATTCAATCAATTAAACCCCTGCACCAGCAAATTCAACACTCCTACATTGATTTTCTCACTGAATTTAACCTCATAAATCATGTTTGTTGTCCAATTCCACCCAAAATTCTCTACGAACTCTTCAATTTTGACCTAATTCTCGACACATACAACCTAAGTGTTGTAAACTTTTCTTTGATACCACATTGTAGCGTACCCAGGGTCCTTCCTGAGCCACACCATACAAAAAAAAATCTCTAATACCATTGTTAACTCTGCCCAGCATGGATCTGTAACACTTATGTACAAACTTCCCTGCATAAATTACAATTATGCATTTCATCGAGAAAACCATGTCATGCATAACTATGTACATTCATAACTAAACATTCTAAGCATTCATCAATGTGCAGATAATTCAATTAAACACAGTGGAAAACAATCACATTACTCAAGCAATTAATCATTCAAAGGCATGGCACTTATCTTTAAAAGAGGCATCAACTAACTAATGACCTACAACATTCCTCCCAGTCGTATACATTGTTGTTAAACACTTTCCACATCAAGTCACCCCTGATCCAGGGCTATGACTCCACCAGAGGAAAAGGCACTCTCACTAGTTCCAACTAAGGTCTCACAGCACAACTCAAAACAAAACAAGGCCAATGGCACCAACTCCAACAATAGTTCCACCTCACAGCCTTTCATTCCCCTCATCCCATTCCACCCAAGGAAGTGTACCCCTTCACTACTCAACAATCCTTCAGTTGTACCACTTCCCTTCGAGGGCTTTAGCAACAGTTCTTCCAGGAAGTCTCACAGATCTATGGCACATCGAATTCATGGTTCCTCTCAAAAGTTTTACAAGAAACCATAAGTCCATCACACATGGAAAACTATCCCAACAATTCTCCCACTTAAGGAGAAATCATCCACAAGCCTGGAAATGTTCTTCTTCCACCCAGACCACTAAGAATTTACAGGGTTACAATCACAACAGCGTTCAGCTCCACTCTTTTCTCCAATTCATCTCATCAACAAGAAATGCAGTGCCCAATCCCAAACCAACAGCACTTCGAATGAATGACCAAGATCCCCTAACACACTAAGCTTGAGGCTAGTATGCATGCAATTATCTTAACAAGTGGCACATGAATAACCACTTCCTCTCTCTTGGGAACTCATCTCACTTCCAAGGAATTTGGATAAAACACCATCATAACATCAACTTAGGCTTAGACTTCTTAAGAAATATTTAGTTATATTCCTTGGCTTGGCCCCCAGCTTAATCCCTTCTCACAAGTCCCTTATCCCCCTTTCCCTCTCACGGAGTCATATGTGGAGTGCTTACAAAAGTACAAATATTGGCTCATCATCCACATCATATAGGCTCCCTGGCATAAGAACACATATATACAAGGCACTATGTCCCAAAAAACTATCTTGGCTCACCATCCTATATGAAAAGGTATACATTAAAATACACAGTTTCTACTTGGTGGTATTACATAAGTGGTGTTGGCACAGGGGCAGACCCAGGGTTCAATACTCAAGAGTGCACCAACAAGCCCTAAATACTGGCCCTTTCGGCAACACCTGCGAAGAAGATGTAGTCTCACCCGAAGTAGCTATAGGGGGTTGCAGGACAGAAGTGTCTACAGCCAGAAGGAATGTAAAGTGGATTCAAAGTAACAACACACAGCAACCTAGTATTCTTTATTTTCCTTAAAGCTACTGCGCAAGTTATATTTCAGATCTAACACAATATCACCATAGTAGAAAATCAATTGACAGAGAACACATCATCAATCACACACAACACAAGATATACATGGTTCACCCTCTCTCTAGGGCTATGTCCACAGAACTGTGCTTTATAATATATTAAGATGAAAGCATACAGTTCTATTGCACTCTTAGCTAGCAGATCTTCTCTCTTCTCTCTTCTCTCCCTTCCCTGCACACCCAGCTGCAGGTTTTATCTTCACACCCAACTGAATATCTATAATACCAGAAGGTTCTCACCTTACAATAGTCCCCTCTCAATAGCAATCCCTTCTCATAACATAATCGGGAAACAAACTCAAAACTCCCCTCTCTCTCATCTAGGTTCTTATTTATACATTACAATCACTCACCGACAGCCTTAGGCCGAGACCTAAGTGCCAAAACCCTAGATACCAAAACCCTAGGTGTCTAAAACCCTAGGTCAACTTGACCTACGTTTTCAGGGCTTCACCAGCCTGTCTTTCCTTCCTTGTCGCACGGTGCTCAAAAGCATCCAATGGTGGATTTTTCCACTTGTTGAGTTGTCCACGATCTGTTTTCATTGATTATCTGTCATCCTCGGTCTCCTCGTCCAACAACTTGTTCTCTCGGACTTCACTCCCTCTTTTTTGCTCTTCTACTCACTTCGACCCAGTATCAGTCATTGTGTCTTTCGTGCAGTTCGCATTCCTTCTTTTCTGACTTAATCTTCCCTTACTTCCATAACCAAGGGCCAACAAAACCCCAACACTCACATGTGGCTCATCCCAAGGCACTTTAGATCTGATTCTTATGTTTTACTTCGATTTCAGACTGCTCAAGGTAGCATGTGCTTTCAGCGCTATGCCTCCCTTCCTTCCTTCCTTGTGCAGACTATCTTTTATGTGTCTGGTACCCAGTTTCAATTGCACCTGGTACCTAGACCCTTTTCCTCACACTTTTACTGGGAGCTGCGAGGCAGCAGGTTGTCATAATACAATTTCAACCAGCTCCCATTCACCAACCCTTCCTTCCATTCTCCATTCAAAGTCTTCAACTGCGCAGCTCCTCCTTTCGTAATATAGAAAACTTGATACGGCCCAAGCTAATGCATTTTGAACTTCCTTGGGTGCTTCATGAATTTGTTGCCATAGATCAATACTAGATCTCCTTGCTTGAACACTTTCTTCTTGATATGCCTGTCATGGTAGGCCTTTTCTCTTTCCTTTTGAACTTGTTGATGGAATCCTGCAATAAATTTGTCTTCTTCAAGTTCAACCAAATGTGTGAGCCTCTCTTGAACAGCTCTAGTGTCATCCATATCTGTAAAGGTTGCAATTCTCAGACTAGGAACCAAATATTCCATGGGTACAACTGCTTCTATACCATAAACCAACTTAAAGGGAGTCAGCATGGTCAGCTTCTTGTAAGTGGTTCTATAGGCCCATAAAACTATTGGTACTCTTAAATCCCAGTCATCTCTGTTCACATTGCAAATCTTCGTCAGCGTTGTCTCCAAGATCTTATTGAATGCTTCAATTGTCCCATTTTCTTGTGGATGATATGACGTGATATTCTGATGGTGAACTTCAAATTCCCGGGTCAAGGCTTCAATGGTCTTGTTAATAAAATGTGTGCCTTGATCACTCATCAGGGTCTTCGAGCATCCAAACCCGGTTATGATATCATCAAATATGAAGTGTGCGGTTGCAGTTACACTACAGTCCTTGACTGCTCTTGCTTCGGCCCATATGATCAAGTACTCTGTCACAGTGATTATGTATCTAGCTCTTGTGCGCTTTCCTGGTGGGTTTATAGGTCCCTCGAAGTCAATGGCCCATTTCTCAAAGGCTTGTAAATTTAGCTGGGGTGCTAACAGCATTTCATCTCTTCTAGACAGTTTTCCAACTCTTTGGCATACATCACAGGCTCTGTAATAATCCTTAGCATCTCTGTGTAAAGTAGGGAACCAAAGGCCAACTCTAAGAACCTTATGCGATTTTTCTTTCCCTATGCAGTGTCCTCCTGCGATGCCTTCATGGGATTCGGCAAGGATCAATGGTCGCTCTACTTTCATAACACACCTCCTTAATATCTCATCAGGTCCCATCTTGTATAGTTGTCCATCTATAAGTGAAAAATCTACAGTGCGCACTACCAACTGTTTCTTATGAATAACCGTATAGTCACTAGGTGTCATTCTTGTTGATAGGAACTGTACTATCTCCGCAAAGTGATCATCAACCTTCCTGATGGCCAACAGTTGTGCATCCGACAGTGTATCCTCCAAACTAGTAGGTTCCTCTCCATGTTCCAACCTCAATAAGTGGTCAGGACCTTTGTTCATCCTTCCTGGTTTTATCACGATCTCAAAGTCATATTCCCGGAATAGCAGAAGCCATATGCATATCCTCCCCCCCAACACTGGCTTGTTGACTAGGTATCTCAGCACAGAGTGATCAGTGAACATTTTAAAATGTCCTCCCAACAAGTAGTGGGGAAACATCTACAGAACATACACCATGGCTAAACCTTCCCTTTCAATGGTGGTGTAATTAATCTCAGTTGTGGATATCTTCCTGCTAGCAAAGGCTAACGGGTGGTCGATGTCTCCTATTCTTGGTTGTGTTAACACTACTCCTAATGAAATAGAAGATGCATCGACATGCACATGAAATTCCTTGCTCCAATCTGGGAAAACCAGAATAGGCGCAGTAACCATTTTTTGTTTCAGTGTGTCTAAGCTCTGTTGGCATTGTTTTGTCCATTGAAACTGACAGTATTTTTTCAAAATCTTCTCCATGGGTGTTGTAATCTGTGCATGGATTTTAATGAACTTCATGTAGTATCCAGTATGTCCCAGTGCAGTGCGCAGTTGTTTGAATGAAGTAGGAGGGGGCAGATCTACTATAATGGAAATCTTAGATGGATCCACCAGCAATCCCTGCTTGCATACAATATGACCTAACAGTACTCCGAAGGGTGAAAAGAAGATGCACTTTTTCAGGTTTAAGGCAATCTAACATTGCCTGCACTTGTCCAACATTAGCCTGAGACATTCAATATGATTCTTCAAAATACTGAAAACAGTGTAATCATCAAAGTATGCTTCTAGAAATTTATGTAGAAACTCCTTGAATGCTTCGACCACCACCCTAGAAAAGATGGTTGGTTCATTCTTCAATCCGAACGGAATCACTGTATACTGGTAAGATCCCCATTCTATTGCGAATGTGGTCTTATGGCGATCTTCCTTGGAAATCCTTATCTGATGGTATCCCGAAAATCCATCGGTGAAGGAGTAGACCTCTTGTCCTACTACATTATCTAGCACTTCGTCGGTGAATGGTGTAGGGAATGGGTCATGCAAACAGGCATCATTCAGCTTCCCGAGATCTATACAAATCCTGATTTCTCCAATCTTCTTATCTTGCACCACCATAGGGCTTATCCATTCTGACTCTTCAACAGGTTCTATGATTCCTGCTTCTAACATTCTGTCTAGTTTAGTGTTCACTTTTTCCTTGTATTTGGGGTTCAATCTATAAGGTCTTTGTTTGATTGGATTTGCATCTGGTTTTAAGGGAATTGTCATCTCTCCCATGGACCCTTTAATTCCCTTCATATCAGTGAACTTGGTTGGAAACAAGTCCTGATATTCATGCAGTAACTCTATGATCTTATCAATAGTGGCAGCATCCCAATAATCTCCAACATTAGCAAGCTTCGGTGCTTGTTCTATTCCAATGTTGACTTTCTTGATTTTAATTGGTTTTCATATGAAAGGTAGCTCAACTCTTGGTCCTTCTATGTCTCTTTGGCCTTCTGTTTCGGCGATGTTCACCTTCATAGGATCATCGTCTTCATCAGCATTGATATTGTAACAGCCTTGCAATTTTTGAAGAGGCGCGGTGTATTCACCCTCTTCTTTCTCCAAAGGGAGGCTAGGTGCCACCTCGAACACTTTTTGTCTTACAATCTGTAATACTTGATCCACTGTAGGATATTGTCTTTCAAACAAGAAGGTAGTTACAAAGTTTTGGGTCATACCTTCCCAATTTGTAGTGATGAGGCGCAGTTCGGCTTGAAGGTACCAATTGATAGGGGTTGTGTCCAGTGTGTTGATGAATTTATGCACCCACTACTCTTGAGGAATGTTGCTCCAGGATTCCTCGCAACTTCGCACATGGTCCTTCGGACAGCTCTGACCTGTGTATCTAACTTCACAACCTTCTACTTGATCTGAGAACCACGTTGTCATTAAAGTATGACATTGTACCCAGTCTGTAATGTTTTTTTTGTGTGTCCCCCACCACCTTTTTGGAGTTGCTTTCAAGGCCTCGTTCAGTGCCAACAATCTTTGTTGTATTGGTACAATTTCTTCAAACTCCATCAAGAAAACTTCTAAATGATTTAAACCATCAAAGGTGGGCAAGTTACTTACCATTGTGTCGATCCAGTGAACTTGTCTGGTCAATCTAGCACACCTTCTAGTAGACACTTCATACATTTTGTTATGTCAGTTCTCTAGTTCTTCTTCCGAATCTGATGATCATGCACTCTCACTTCACCATCTTAAATTCTCATTTGTTGTAGGATTAATGTAATCTTGTTGTCTAGTTGTCAATTTGTATATGTTTTCTAACTCATATGCGCGATCTTCTTATCTTATGGGCTTTGTGTATCTGGGACCTTCATCAGGGTCCAAAGGTGCAATAACCCTAAGGCCATCACCTTCAAACGTCATCCTTATTTTATTTAAATCAACCACAGTGGAATTGTTGAAAGCCCAATCAATTCCTAATAACGCGGGGTAAGGGAAGCTATCATCAACTATCTCAATGACCTCGAAGTCCACAAATGTTCTGACCCCATCAATGTCTATAGGGACATGGTCCAATATTCCAAAGGGGCTCATAGCTTGTTGATTGGCCATCCTAATCCTGATAAGGGAATAGATCAACTTGGGTTTTCCCATCAGTGCCCAGGTCTGCTTCATCATGACATTGACCTATGACCCTAAGTCAAGGACGATGTAGTCTATATCATACTCTCCAATTCGAGCATTCAGATGTAATTATTTATTTGTCCTCCTCTTTTTAGATATTTGTTGTACTTCTCTACTCAGTAAGGGGTCTACCTTCCCTAGATTGTACTGTCTAATCATGTTTTGTAGCTCTTGTACAACACTTCCATCCTGAATCAACTTAATACAAGTATATAACAATTACATGAGCTTGCTTACCTCTTTTCCTTATTTTGGCAGAGCGGACTGATCGAATGCTAGAGGCATTCCATATTCTCTCACTTCTGGTCGAACCTTTGATGAAGAAGCCTGATCTCTTTCGAATTCCTTTCTTGCCTCCTCAAACACTTGTTTTTCTTTCTTTGCATCAAAAGTTTGGGTCTTCTCTGCAGCTTTCTTGACTCTTGATTCTTCTCTAGTCTTTCCCTGGGTCACTATGTATTCTCCTGTAACAGTGCCTCCTCTAGTGATATCAGTGACTCTGGGATCTGTTCCACAAGGTTCTTCTTTGATTAGTTGTATTTGTTGGTTTCCTCCTCGCTTCTCCATAAGTTTGGCTAACAGTGCAGGAAAATCTTCTACGACATGTTCGAATGAGTTGCAGTAGTTGCAAGTGGTACAAGGGTTCTGCTAGTCCCTTTCCAAGTGTCCTGGTTGTGCACAGTTATAACAAATGATATGTCCTCAACCTCGACCCATACCTCCTCCTCCTCCTCCTCCTCTGAATCCACCACGAGGATTGAAGTTTCCTCTTCCTGGGGAATTATATTGCGCAATGCTTCCTTCTTGTTGTACTTCACCTTGAATTTTGTATATATCCCTTGACCTTTCATGCATGATATCATAAGCTCTACAACCCCTGTCATCGTGTCCTATCGACTTACAAAACGTGCAATACAGATTTGTGGGTGTCTGGACATATTTTTACAGATAGTAACATTCACCAGGGCGATGTCGATTTCTACATACCTCGCACCAAGGCAAGGTAACTTGATTTAAAGGACTCGGGGTTCCAAATGTCAAATACTCATGAAATAGGGGAAAGTGCTCCTTTTCATGGCCTTCTAATTTTCATCTAATACAACAGATATCTTCTCTTTTATCTTTTCCCTTGTCTTTCTTCATATCTTCAACCTGCAGTGATAAGCTAGTTAGTTGACTCAAGATTTGACTCATACCTGAGCTGGATTCTCCCATAGGGGATGATTCTAGTTTCATGGCGATCTCCAGTGCCTCAGCCTGTGAAGCAATCTTCTGTTGCATCAGAGGGACTCTGATGTGTGGTAGGAGGGCAACAATGAACCATTCCTTGTTCTGGTCGTCAGGGATCTGAAAACTCAAATGGCATGTTAGGGTTTTAAACCTCTTATCAAACTCCCACATAGGTTCAGTTGTTCTTTGATTGATTTCTTTTAGTTTTGTAATGCACTGTGACTCTGACTTAGGTTTCTTGAATTCTGCAATCAGCACAGTTTTGATCTGGTTCAGCGATTTGGGCTGGGCAAGTCCTTGGAAAAACTTCATGTACTATCTCAGTGTGTGGTCTCTCAGGGTAGTTCTGAACTGAGCTCGTTTAACATCTTCATCGGTGATATTCTTAATACTCCATACAGCTTCACATAGAAACCAGTGTTGCTCAGGATCTTCAGATCCATCTCTCTTAAAGGTGGGTAACCTCATCTCGTCAGCCATAGATATTCCTAGGTTTCCTGACTGAATAGGTACTGAGCTACTTGTACCAGTGCTCTGAGTTCTCTGATAACTTAGGTTACTCTGGTTACTTAATGCTACTGAAACAACAGGAGGAGTAATAGTACTTACTTCAACAATCTGCGCAGTTCCTGAAGTTTCTGGTTCTTCTCGACGAGGTTCTTCAGTCTTTTCTTCTCTTGGTCCAAGGTATCTTGATTGTTCTTCATTCAATAGCTCTTCCTCTTCCCCACTATAGAATCCTTCTTCCTTCAGAAGAGGTTCTTGATCTCGCTCAAACAAGTTCGCCAAAGGAACTTCTTTGAAGGTCCTTCCATTGTGCATGTGTCTGATCTTTGTGTCGTTGTCGTTGTCGTTGTCTGAATTCTTGAACATTAGCTCTTCAATCTGACCCACTACTATATATTCAAGATGTTTTTCTCATGCAATAGCATCTTGATCTTCAACTTCAGAAAATGTAAACTTTTTCCTCTAGATCCCTTAAAGAAATCTCTCTCTGCTTGGCTATATGACTCTACTCTATCAATAGGAAACTCAGTGATATACCCTCCAATGGTACTATCAAACAAGTGATCCACTACTCTTGATACGACATTATCAACTCTCTTAACCTTCTTGATCAGCGTCGACATCCAAACCACAAGTGGCTTAGGTCTGATCTCGAACTGGGTATCTGCTAATCTGGATAACCACTCGTATAGCTCCTTATGAATCCCTCCAAAGAAAGTCTCGTGTATATCAGTAAATATATACATTCCCAACCAATCCTTTGTACTAAGATCAGGGTTCTTGTTCTGGGATTTAGCGAATTCCTTTTCTTGATCTTCTATCCACTTTTGAACCTCTATCTTCAATGGAAACCACCTTGACATTCCCTCAAGAAGATCTTGGTCCCAGCAACAGAACCATTTGTTGGCACAGGGGCGAACCCAAGGTTCAATACTCAAGAGTGCACCAACAAGCCCTAACTATTGGCCCTTTTGGAAACACCTGCGAGGCAGATGCAGTCTCACACGAAGTATCTATAGGGGGTTGCAGGACATAGGTGTCTACAACCAGAAGGAATGTAAAGTGGATTCAAAGTAACAACACAAAGAAACCTAGTATTCTTTATCTCCCTTAAACCTACTGTGCAAGTTATATTTCAGATATAACACAATATCACCATAGTAGCAAATCAATTGACAGAGAACACAGCATCAATCACACACAACACAAGATATATGTGGTTCACCCTCTCTCTAGGGATACGTCCACAGAACTGTAATTTATAATATATTAAAATGAAAGCATACAATTCTATCTGCTCTCTTAGCTAGAAGATCTTCTCTCTTCTCTCCTCTCTTTTCTCCCTTCCCTGCACACCCAGCTGCAGGGTTGATCTTCGCACCCAGCTAAATATCTACAATACCATAAGGTTCTCACCTTACAATAGTCCCCTCTCAATAGAAATCCCTTCTCATAACATAATCGGGAAACAAACTCAGAACTCCCCTCTCTCTCATCTAGATTCTTATTTATACATTACAATCACTCACCGACAGTCTTAGGCCGAGACCTAAGTGCCAAAACCCTGGATACCAAAACCCTAGGTGTCTAAAACCCTAGGTCAACTTGACCCGCGTTTTCAAGGATTCGTGAGCCTGTCTTTCCTTCCTTATCACGCGGTGCTCGAAAGCATCCAATGGTGGCTTTTTCTGCTTGTTGAGTTGTCCATGATCTATCTTCCTTGATTATTTGTCATCCTCGGTATCCTCATCCAACGGCTTGTTCTCTCAGACTTTTCTCCCTCTTTTTTGCTCTTCTACTCACTTCGACCCAGTATCAGTCACTATGTCTTCCACGCAGTTCGCATTCCTTCTTTTCTTCCTTAATCTTTGCTTACTTCCATACCCAAGGGCCAACAAGTGGATATATGGATATTGTGGAAGATTTGACCAAGGAAGTCAGTGAAGCATTCAACCTATATGTGTTAGGCTTAACATCAAACCAAGATGACAAGGTTGAGGAGAAAGAACCCGGGTATGTGAGGAACAAGGGAGAGGTTGAACCCTCCTTCGATGTGATTTGGAAAGATAATTGGCAATATGACCTAGAAAATAAAATATAGTTGGAAGAGGGCAATGGAAAAATTGGTACAAATGTGCCTCTTTTGATGTATTTGACACTAAGTATGGTAATCTTCCAAACTCTTTGTGTGACTTAGTGGATTATGGACAAATTGTTAGTGTAGATGTTAGCAGTGCCCTTGATAGCCACCTGCCATTATCTTCTCATTAACCCACAACAAGAAGTCTCATTTTCCTAGGAGCAAGAAATGGAGCTTAGTTCCCCCATGGAAAGGATAAAGATCTTTTATTTTTTTTGAATGATTGTACAAAGTAACTAAAATGTGTAAATAAAACAATGTCTAGGCATAGGGAAGTGCATTCTCATAGTTTTGATGTGATAGTTGGATTAGCTACCCAATCAATTCAAATCTTGAGGGGATCTGGTGTACAGAAGCATGACAAGTTGGTTGAAGTATTGATGAAGTAGTAGGTTTGGATGATGCAACACTTGGACATTTTGACGATCTTCTTGAAGAAGGTTGGATTTAGATTACAACAGGAACAAGAGGCAGCATCAGCAACAAGACATCGAAGATGTTGAAATCCCTACTATGACACATAGGTATCTTGTTATCTAGTGATTTCCTTACTGCAAATCATGTTAGCAGTTCACAAAAAAAAATACATTGCTAGAACATTCAACTAAAAAAAAAAGAGAAGCTATACTGGAAACCAAATCATGCACACATAAACACCAATATTTTTTGGTAGATACCCTTATAAAAATCCCAGGAGGAAAACCAATGTTGAGAATGATTTTATTATGATAAAATTAGGACTCCCGTAATAGGGATAGTGACCCACTGAGAGAAATACAACTGCGGAAAAACCTAGAAAATTGTGTTCCATTGTACGACCCAAATTTGTACATTTTTTGAGGTACACATGATTTTCCCTTATACACACCCACGTATATGCCCCTGTCTCCATTGGCGCTTGCGTACATGGAAATATTGTACGAAAATATTTGTAGAGTGCAACCTTTTCCTGTGACTTCACTTTATTGAAACTCACTAGTGGATACCTATGTTCCCTCTTCGCCTTGACTTGATCTCTAGATGGAATTCCTTCTCCACCTATCTGAGATATCCTTCAATCACAGTCCTTCATAACCCAATCCTCTTTGTGTCAACTCCCTCAACACAAATCCTATCAAGTGTCTTCTCATTTACCCTAGCCTTGATTTTATAATATTGAGTTATAATCTATTTCTAATCTCCAAAATGATTAACGGTTGAGATTACTTCTCACCTCACTTGAGATTAATTACTAATATTAAATGCTAACTCTGAGCATTTCTTAAATTAACTCAAATTACTAATAAAAGCACTTTACTTTAACAAAAATTTTAATTAAAATAAAGTTACCAAGATAGAAGGCTTTGGACGACTTATGCATGTTATACACCAAGCCTATGAGGAAATACATGTCCGATGTTACATGCATCAACACTCCCTCTTAGAGAGGAAGGTATTTTGCACCACTCCAATCTTGTCTCTGAAGAACGCAAACTTCCCTTTCTCTGAGGGTTTAGTTAGAATATCTGCAACCTGCTCATCTTTGGAAATGTATTGAAGCTTGATTTCTCCCTTCTAAATTCTATCTCGGATGTAGTGGTATCTAATATCAATATGCTTGGGCCTGTCATGGAATACTAAATTCTCAGAGATTTTGATACAACTCTGATAATAGCATTATAACAACGTAGGCTCCAACTCTTTATAAAATAAACTTGTAAGCAATTTGCAAAGGAAAATGGCTTTAGAGCTAGTCATACTAACTACCATATACTATGTCTTTGTTGAACTGAGTGCTACATAAGTATATTTCATGTTGAACCAGGTAATCATTGTTGATCCCAAGTTGAAGCAGCACCCCAAGGGATCACTCCTCAGAATGCCTCCTCTGGAGTCTTGTCCCCCAATATCCTATGAGGACTCTTGTTCTGCACTTATACCATTGTGTTACATACCTCTTCCCAAAGAAATATAGGCAACTCATGGTCATGTATCATAGTTTTGGCAGAAACGATGATGGATCAATTCTCTCTACAACCCCATTCTAATGAGGGTTGTATGAGACTGTCATCTCCCTCTTGATCCTTGCCTCCTTCCAGAAATCCTTGAAGTCATTGGAGGTGTACTCTCCCCCATTATATGACCTCAAGACTTTTATCTTTTTCCCTATCTGGTTCTCCACCCGAGCCATGAACTCTCTAAACCAAATGAAGACCTCATCCTTGGTCTTCATAAAGAAGATCTAGGTTTTCCTGGAAAAAATCATCAATAAACGTCACATGATATGACGATTCATATATTGATGCTACTGACATCGACCCACTTACATATGAATGGATAAGTTCCAAAATACCCTTGGACCTACTCTTTCTACTCAAGAAAGAAGCCTTGGAATTATTTCCAAGTGCACACCCTCTACACACTCTTTGTTGCTCAATACTAAACTCTAGAAGACTTGTAACAATCCCCCTCATAATTGTCAATGCTTTGTAGTGTAGGTGTCCCAACCTCCTATGCCACAACTCACATATGTTGTCATTTTCGTGTACCAAATCTTGAATAAGATTTCCCTGTAACATGTATAAAGTGCCCTCTCTAACCCCAACGATCACTATGTTGTATGAGATAGTTTTATATGGACGTGCAAGTACTTTCCCTCTCTGAAAAGTAATGGAAAAAACCTTGTCATCCATAGCTGAGAATGAGATCAAATTCTTCTTCAAACCCAGTACGTAAAGCACATCATGGGCATCAAATGAACCTCCTAACTCAAGCTAAAATGTAATTGCTCCCTCATCCTTCACTGCATACTTGGCATCATCACCAAGCTGCACATCAACATCTGAGTCCCTTTTCGTCGAAATGTTAAATAGCTCATGTGCTTCTATCATATGATTAAATGAACCATTGTTCAAGAACCACACACTCCTCGTAGTTATGCTAGTAGAAAGGCAAGAAAATAATGAGTAATCATTCTCAAACTTCATTGCAAACTCATCTAGTTGTGCCTTTGTTGTTGTTGTTGTATGTGTCTTTCATTTACCCTTCTTTGTCTCCAGACACTGAGATGGAAAATTTCCATTCTTATGACATGAGAAGCACTTGATTTTACTCGAGTCCTTCTTCTTTCCTGGATGTGATGATTCTCCATCATTGTTACCCTTCTTGCTAGAACTCTTTCATTTTCCCTTCTTTGTCCTACTAAAATGATCCAAGTTATGTTCACTATTTTCTTGTATGTTTCTCTTAGACTCCTCTCGAATCTCTTCCTGGATGCAATCATCCCAAAGTCTCTGCCAATCTAGGAGTTTTTCTCGAGCGCAGACTCCCTTGACAAATGGTTCTCATGACTTGAGAAGACCATTCAATGCCACATTCACAAGATCTACATCCTTTGTTTTCTCCCCTATGGTTGCAAGTTGTTCACGTACATGTGTGATCCTCATGAAATAGTTGGTAACATTATCAAAACTAAACATCTGTATCGATCTAAGTTTATTCCTTAAGACCATATTCATATTCTTGTTAGTGCTCTGGAATAAACCTACTAAGGCATCAAACATCTCTTTGATTGTCTTCTTCTCAGATAGGTGAGGAATTAGATGATCCTTCACCAAATACAATAGGACCCTCTATGTTTTAATCTCCTTGTTGTGAGCTTCCAAAGTTGTCATATATGTCGGTGGAATGACTACTTTGTCCACTAACTCCCAAAGGTCATACTTCTTTAACGCCAAATTTTCCCTTGCTTTATAAGATAGGAAGTTAGATGCTCCATCCAATCTGTCTTCAACTTTCAATGATGTTGTTGCCATCCCTAAGACCTGATATACTGCCTTGAAAATAACCTACTGCTAAAAAGAAGGGTAAATTGCATTCAGGGTTAGGCATAGTAGGATGAATTCCATGCACAGAGTGAAAAGAAGAATAAGACATAACCTATAAGAAACAAGCATGTAGTTGCTTTAGGGGATATATTGACAATTCTTGCAGGTTTTTGTGCCTTATGTAATTGTATAGTATGTAAATGAGTTGTAAATAGTTGGTCGTGATCCTTTGTTGTGCATTGTAACATTCTTCATATTACAAATTTTAAGGCACCTACCTTGGGTGCCACACATACATGTCTGTTGTATGATTATTGGATGTTACTGTTCCTTGATTTGTCTGTCACATTGTCTATTAAGTGTTGATATTGGATAAATGTTAAGTATAGCTAGGATGTTTTAAATGCCACGGTTGGGCGTGTTACCATTGTTAAATGAACTAGGTTGAGTAGGACTATCATGCCTTAAACAATGCAAACCATCAAAAATCGATACCCCTTACCTTTGGTCTCAGATTGCTTTGACAAATTGGCATAGGTCAAGGTTTTCTCGAAGTTGGAATTGAGGCAAGAATACTACCAAGTAAGAATAGAAAAAGGATATGAGGCAAAGACAACCATGGTCACAAAGTATGGCAATTTTGAATGTTTTGTTATGCCTTTTGGATTGTGCAATGCTCTAGCTACCTTTTGCGCATTGATAAATGATGTGTTTAGAGTGTTATTGGACCAGCCAGTGGTTGTCTACCTAGATGACATTGTGGTATTCAGTGAAAACATGGAAAGACCATAAGAAGAATTTAGCATATTTCTTTGAGGCACTAAGAAAAAACCAATAGTACTTGAAGAAGTCCAAGTGCATCTTTGGGTGTGCCGAAATTCCATTCTTGGGCCATTGGATTGGACAAAGATTCATCGACATGGATCCTACAAAGTTCAGTGCAATAGAGGATTGGGATGAATCGAGAACAATTCATGAGGTAAGGAGTTTCCTTGGCTTAGTTAGCTACTACCCTAGAGTCACTAAAGTTTACTCTAAGATTTTGACACACATAATGACTTGTTGAAAAGAACAAACCATGGAATTGGACAAAGAAGTGCCAAGGAGCAATTTATGAAGTAAAGTGAAAACATGTGTTGACACCTATGTTGAAGTTGTCAGACTTTAAGTAGTGATTTGAAGTGAATACAAATGCTTCATATTTTTCCATTGGAGTATTTTAAGGTCATATGATGTCCTATGAAAGCATAAATCTACAGGATTGTGAATAGAGGCACCGTGTTCATGAGAAAGAGAAGACCACAATTGTACACTAGCTACAAGCATGTAGGAACTACTTGTTAAAGAAATCGTTTGTTGTGAAGATGAACAATGTGGCAACAAGTTACTTTTCCATCAACTAAAGTTGTCACTTAAGTAAGCATAGTGGCAAGACTTATTGGCAGAGTTTGACATGACCATGTAACACACTCGAGCTCTAAGTACCCTTTCTAGGGATGGGGCATCAAAAAATTTCTTACTTTATTCGTCTCAAATCATCTCTCTGATCTCTCCATTCTCTTCTATTCAAACGTAGCTCTCTAACGACCATTACCAGACTCAAAACTGAGCTTTGGATTGCAAGTTATGGTCTCCCGAATTTCTTCAGGAATTATCATACATGGGCCATGTGGCTCCACCTCATTTGTACCCTCCCCAAGTTCCTACATCCACGGGGAAGGTTCATCCATCGTCCAATCCAATGGTGGGACTTGATCCTTATCTAACACACATGCTAGAAGAGAATTCAACATTCGGCGCTAAATGTCCCTTTTTCTTTCTGCATGCTTGTTCTTCTGAGTCTCGAATTCTCGAACTCCCGAAGGATCCCAGAATCTCTCCATGTGGCTCCAGCCTTCGGAACTTTCAACTCACCCACGACACTACATCCCAAACCTCCTAAGTCCTGAAGTTTTGGCATCCCGAAGGGTCCACCCTCACATGTGGTGACATGCTAAACGCGGACGCTAGGACAGGTGGGTCGCGACCACTCCACTCACCAAGTGGGCCAAGTAAGCAAGTTCCAAGGGTACACGTGGCAAGGAAGAGATGACACGTGGCCCCTACAGGGGTGACATGTGTCACGTTTTAATGGGCACATAGGGTCTGTGAAACGTATGAATCTAGGTGACACGTGGCACATCAAACGTGGGTCCACGTAACCCTGGGTGACGTCAATGTGCCATGTCACCACAGACTCATAGCCTTCCAAGCCTTTCGATATCACGTCCAAGGTGTGTCCACGTAACCCCTTGATCTATGGCCTCTGTTACTTCATAACTTCGACGTTCGGGGGATCTGTGGTATGACTTCCTCCCTGCTCCTCGAGTGTTCAGGGTCGGGTTGACCATGGTATAGATCTAACAATCAGGGAGATCCCGAAGGGTCCCTAGATATATGGTCCTCGTCACTTCGCAGCTCCAGCCTTCTGGGGTTTTTCATTATGGTCACTCCGCTCTCCCGAAGTAGGACTTCACCGAAGTACCGTATGTGGGTCCCTCCACTCTTTGATCGAAAGGTTAAGAGGGGTTCCTAACAAACTCCCCAGATTCACGGCTCTCATCCCTTCGTAACTACGATGTTTGGGGAGTTTAGTGCTATTGCATCTCTGTTCTCTCGAAGTAGGACTTCACCGGACTTACCTCGACGTAGATCCAACGGCCAAGGGAACTCCCGAATACCCTCGGATATGTGGCTCGTGTTACTTCGTGATTGATGAATGGTTCAAGGTTTAATGGTGGGGCAGGTCTATCTGCCACGGTTAGGGAAACTGCCCAGCATCGGTCAACCTCATGGGTAACCGTAACAACGAGTTTCCTTCGGTCGTTTTACAACGGTAGGGTTGTAATACTCCGGAGTTCTGAAGACGAAAATTCTTGGCTCCTTTTGGCCCTAGCGTAGGGTTCCCAGGCCTTGATCACATGGGTCCTTCGAAAACTCTCTTGGGATACATGTTAATCTCTTAGCCGTGAATGGGTTAAGGAAATGGGCATGAGCCCTTGGTCACACAAGTGAAAGGTCTAAAGGAGGCGTCATCTTCCATAGGGTTTGAACTTAGTATTCTCGCGAAGGTAGATACTAGAGGTCGGAAGGACTTAAGAATCCCAGTAAATCCTTCCCCGATACTCTTGCAGACTTACATCCCATAGATCTCTAGATGTTAAGTTGAGGCAAGCAGAAGAACATTCAAAAGCATAGGTTCACAGAGAGATAATACATATTTCTACCTTAAACATTCAATACAAAAATTAGTCATAGACATATAAATATCTTCAATCATCATTTCCATTTTAATACACGGAGT
>WSFP011437728.1:0-20919 GCA_009831015.1 Picea engelmannii
TTGTGCGTGCACAACACGATCACATTTTCGCACTTTCTGCTGAACAAAAACATCACATGTCAAATGACAAAGAACATCACTGTTTGCACCATCAAGATGGTGAGGAGGCAATACTCATAACAAATGTCGATTCCACCTTCACCATGGCTTGTCAAGAAGCGAAACTAGTTTCAAGTGGCAACCATAAGTTAACCTACCACATGTTGAAAAAACATAAACATGAGAGAAACAAGTGCAACTACATATCCCACAATGGTCATGATACTGAATTAGAGGGAAAAATCACATATCGTAGCCTAGAGCCAACACCATGCATTGCTAGCATTGAAAACCAACAAACACTTACTACAGATCCTTGTATAGGAAAGAGAGAAGCAAAACATATCTATATGAAACAAACTAAAGACACTCCTTCCATTGCATGTGTGATTTGCGAGGAATTGAATTTCGCAAAAAACACTAAGTCTTTTACCCTTGACTTGCAAAAATAATACCTTGGCTTGACACTAAATGATATAAAATTTTCCAGTAGCAATATTTGTCTTCCATGCAAACGATCACTTAAAAATGGAAAATTGCCACACTTTGCAACACCTGACCAAATAAGATGTAACACACCACTACCAGTTGTAAGTACACTTACAAAACTTGAAGAGAGACTCGTGTCTCTGCGAATTGCATTTGCACAAATCAGATCTTGGGGCTATAAATGACCCCAAATGGGCTTAACATGGTCAATTATTAACGTGCATGTCCAACTAGATGTTGTGCAAAAAGCCCTGCCACAATTCATTAGCGAGACAATGACAATTGTTGTAGCTCTCAAAAGACGTCTGCAATACAAGAATGCATACCAGACAAGTAGAGTGTGTGTGCACAATGTCATGAAAGCATTAAAACAATTGTGTTCCAGGGCCCTGTACAAAGCACACAACATTTGTATAAATGATAACTAGAACAATGTTCTTGAACAAGGAAATGACAACTATGCACAAACTTTTGACACTACTAGTGAATTTGATACAAGTGATGAATCAAAAAATGAAATACATGTTGAAACATTGATACATGGATTCACTGACTCACAACACATTCATGACTTGGAAGACAAAATTGTCGAAATTGCACCTGTTGAAGGGAAACGTCCACTTGGAATATTCAAGGACAAATTTGTTGAGGAAATGAACTTCCCAACACTATTCTATGGAGATCCATGTCCCAGTGACATCACAGAACGATTTACCTACCAAAAAATAGTTCGATGGGAACTGCTACATTCAAGTGGTGACTTCTCCTATCACATAAGAAATTTGTTTTTCAAAACAATGCGCATAATAATTGAGCAAGTGCTCTCTTGCATGTGGGTGCAAATAAGAAAAGGCCAACTACAAGGAAGAAAGTTGTTGGCCAGAGATGTCATAGTACAAATCAAACCTAGAAAAAATCCTAAAATCTGATATTGGATACATAGATTTCAAAAACATTCACATCTCTCCCGACTACTTGCAACAAAACAAGAAAACTATATTTGCAATGATCCTACAATTGGGACCCCCAAGTTTTTTCATCACATTTACAAGTGTAGAGCATCACTGGGATCTGTTGGTGGCTATGGTGTCTGCATTTCATAGGAACAGGAAAAGGAAAAATCAAACTGATACATTGGAAAGTGATGACATTGACTACCTCATAAGAAAAGACCTAGTGACATGTACTCATTACTATAGACATAAGATAATGCTTTGAGGCAATTGATATGTCATGATGAAACGTTATTCAGAAAAATATTGGACTACCATTTTGTGACTGACTTCCAAAATATAGGGACTGAGCATGACCACATACTGTTATGGATAGAGGGTGCACCGGTCTATGGAAATGACAACAACTCACAATTGAGCAGTTTCTGGACAAATAGATAACATGCAACACGAATCATTTGGATCCAGAAATTTTCAAAGTTCATAGACATTACCATATAAGAAGCTGTAAAAAATGAAAAGATTCACATTGTAGATACAACTTCCTTGTGTCGCCAATGAGAACAACAAGAATCACACAACCAATTAGTTTAGAGGACAATGTTCTTGTTGAGAAATCTAAATCTTTGTTCGCATTTCTAGAACAATGAGACTTCGATGACTTAATGAGCTTCAAAGACTTCTTGGCAGAATTAAATCTAACAGAAGATGAGTACATCCAAGTGATACAATCTATACTTAAACAACCGACAATTTTCCTTAAACGAAAACTTTCACATATTTGGAACAACAGTTTCTCCAAGGACATGCCAATTATGTGGAATGCAAATACATATGCACAATATGTCCTCAATGCATATGCTACAACATCATATTGTACCTCGGACATGACAAAGGTTGACAAATCTATGACAAGTGCATTCAGAATAATACATAGAGAACATGAAAAAATTTATATTGATGCTATGCAAGTGATATGTACACTTGGAAATACATTACTTAATCTTCAACAAATGTCTACTCAACAAGCAGTCCACATTGCACTTTCATTGCCTCTAAACTATAGTTCAAGGAAATGTGTTTTCATAAACACATCTGCACTTGACATAGACGCATTCGTGCTTAAACCACCATCTTTGCTAGAAAAAGGTCCTGATAATTCAGAGGACGTGATATGTCGCTCTATTATTGATTATTACCTCCAACGTCCATCTCCTATTAAGCATATATGCCTTGCAGAGTTCGCATCGCATTACAAAAAAAATGGTACACCCATATCAAAAAGAAAAAAACCAAATGTAATACGCTTTGTCAAATACAACAAACACATCGACTATGAAAACTATTGTTAAGAAAAACTATTGTTGTACGTTCCATTTGATCCAAATGAAAGCACATTAAAACATAACTTCCCTACATAGGAAGCTGCATATATTGCTTATGAGACTACAATACAAACCAATGAATTTAGATTTACATACAATGTCAATCCAACATGGGGTGATTTAGAAAGTGCAGTTCATGAACTAGAAAACACTGACAATGTTGATGAGACATTAACAAACCATAAAACAACTAGAACTCTATGTGAGTCCTATGAATTGCAAGTAGATTTGCCTTGTCCTCGAGCAACCGCTTTTGAAAACCTATCAATCTTGGCTTTCAAGTCACAAAATATCCTTTCTTTATTGAAAATAACAAATACTACAGAGTTAGACAATTGTTGAATCGATAACAACAAGCAATCCTAAAGGACATTGCAGTTAAAAAATGCTTAAACATGCACACTCCTGTGCATTTGTTCCTTACAGGCGGGGCAGGAACATGCAAGACCTTCTCAGTGAAAGCACTATTCCAAATGCTTATACAAATCTATGATTCAAACAATTCGACTGACCCTATGAAACCAAAGGGACTAATAGTTGCATATACAAAATGTAGGTGGAACAACAATCCACTCTGCATTTTTAATGTCTTTTAACAAGTCACATTTTCGTCCACTCAGCAAGGAAATGTTAGATACCTTGTCTAAGATTTATGACGAACTACAACTTGTCTTCATAGATGAGGCATCTTTGATTGGAAGCCATTTCTTATATTCCATTGACAATCGACTGAGAAATAGAAAACATGTGCACACCAAATACTTTGGGGACATTGACATGATATTCTTTGGGGATCTTTACCAGGTGCAACCCATCCAAGATTCTTTGATATTTGAACAACCTACGATCAATATGAAAACAATGATGCATGACTTTTGGAAAGACAATATAAAATGCTTTGAATTACATACTACAATGCGCCAGACAAATGAAACATTTATTGCAATTCTGAATAGAATGCGGACAAACAACCAAACATGTGATGACTTAACATATATCAATTCAAGGTGCATGAGACTTGCACCAACATACCCAACCTTCCCTTACCTGTTCTATAAGAATATGGATGTTGCAATGCATAACAAGTACATGCTATCGCTCATGCCTGACGATGATATCATCATCAATTTAATTGACCTTGAAGAAGACAACCATGGCAATGTACCATGTCATCAACATACAACCACTTTTTCTTTGCAACTTGTCTTGAAATTAGACATGCTAGTTGAAATATATGCCTGTAACTATGATTCACAGGATGGCTTGGTGAATGGTGCAGATGGAATACTCAAAGCTTATACCAAAACATACAAAGTTGATGTCCTTTGGATTAAGTTCCATGACCCACATATTGGCTATCGACACACAAATAAGTTAGCTTATCTATATAATTGAAACAGTACACACGATTGGACACCTATCTTACAAATATCGAAACTAGTATCGACATCGGAAAAGACAGGTCAACTAAAGATTCGAAAACAATTTCCAATTAAACTTGCATGTGCACGTACGGTCCGCAGATCACAAGGGCTAACACTTGATAGTGTTGCGTTTGACCCTGGTAGAATTCGAATACATGGACTTGTGTACATAGCCTTGTCCTGTGTCAGAAGCATAGACTGCTTATATTTGCTAAGCGCTCTTACAAAAGATAACTTCAAAGTCAAACATAAAGTTGATATTGAGATGCAATGGCTTAGGACTAGCGCAAAATGACATCTATAATATGATTACCAATCCATACAAACAAACTCATTTGTATCGAGTCTCTCACTTAACATGCACAACCTACATGCACATATGAATGATATACTCAATGACCATGACACAATGCAATCTAATATTATGTGCTTGCATGAAGCATACATGACATTATGCATGCAAAAAAAACAATTTCCAAATCACAATTGCATATCAAGTTTCACTACACATGGAGTGATGATATTAGTGAAAAAACATGTAACAATTTTGGACCATATGCATTATGAAGAAAACAATGTTGAGATGGTGCTGGCAAGAGTAATCTTCCATGAATCAGAAATTGCAATATTGAATCTCTATGCTGCTTCGCATGCAACGTTGCCCAACATACTGAATGTTGTTTCAAATGCATTACAACATTTACTTTTGAACGAAACCATTATCATTCTAGGAGACTTCAATATTGACATGCTACAAAATAATGCCAGAACAAAAGAATTGGAAAACTACATGTGCAATTATAGTCTCCGCTTTCTTTTGGATAAGATAAACCATGTACAAAACACACATATTGACCATGTATGGTCAAATGTGCTCATTTCACAATACAACCTCTTTATCTTAGACACATATTGGTTTGATCACGATACAATTTGTATTGTACTTGAATTATGAAATATACATCAAACATACTACAAAATCATATTTCTATGTCTCAAAGCATATCTGGCTGGCTAACTTGTTGCACAAAACCAAATTATTCAACTAGAATAATCCAACTTCTTAGTTTTTTCTGGTGTGTAATAGATTTTGGACAGAAAAAATTCTATATAGATAGAGACATGGATCAAGAAAAATAAAGGTACATGCTTCTAACACTATCTGTTAGTCTATTCCTTTGATTCTAGTTTACTATATGTAAATATTCCTTGTTTTTCCTTACATACCAACTTACATTCATGTTCATTGTGTTATGTACTTTCCTTTATTGAAACAAACAAAATAACTGGACAAGACAAAGAACTCTTAACCAGAAATGTAGAAGAAGACATACAAATGTGCATGCTTCTACCCGTATTCCATATTCCATTGCTTTGTATTTCATTTATTCTGTGTATATTTATTCCACTGATTTGAGACTCATTTTTTTTCATATCTAGATACTACATATCTTTCTATATATTAACTTATCTTCATGTCAATTGTATTTTTTGTGCTGCTACATTGAAATAAATAAAATTGTATTTAATCTTTTTTACATGTGTTCCTACATAGCAACTTGGCTTCATGTCCATTGTATTCTCCGCATTGCTACATTGAAGAAAAACAAACTAATTGAACAAGAGGATGAAGCCTTATGTGCCACAACTGAGGAAGCTGAAGTACAATCTTCCAAAAGGTATACCAACAGTAATACTAAATCAATCTATGCATGTGCTTAATGTACATCCATATCAATTATGAACAATATACAATGCGTATGCATATTTAATTGTTGTCATGTTCGATGTACACATGTTTGCATCAGAAAAAGTTGGACAAGTGACATGGGCATGAGTAGTCAATCATCACAAACATCAACACAATGACAAGGCCAAAGGTAAAGATTCATAGATTATGCTCTTGCTATGTTTATGAAACAAATATCCTTAGTTATTTATTCTACTATGCCATGGTAAATATGTTTATGTCATTTACAACATATGTTTTTTAGTTCACAAGAACTATCGACAAGTACAAGTGAAACGCCCAACATAGTGCAAGGTCCAGACACTAAAAGGTATGGTTGCAAAACTCTAACCTGTATACTTTATCCAAATTGTGCATCTACTTGTACATTGATGGAAAAAAAAGGATATATATACAGACTGTCATTCACACTACTTTTCTTGTTAAAAAAAAATGTCACCGGGTCTAAACTTATACCACCCAATATACTATCAATAGAAGGCTTGAACAACCGTTGAACTGGACAACTATTCATTGGAGACATGGTTGTGTATAACACCTACTTAGACAAGGCAAACAAAAGTAGATGCATTATCCGTGCAGACATGACAGACAATGAAGCCATGATGACAATTACACTAACTATCCCTACACAACTTGTCCAAAAACATGCAGAGAAGATCTTGCCAGGTAATGGGATATCCATTACAAATTTCAATATATTACAGAAAACAGTATATGACCGTGGTGATTGTGATTGAATTATATTGCCCAATGAAACAAGTGTTGTCGAAAAAGTTCCCGCGGTTTACTCAGAATATCATTTCGTACCGGACACAACAATCATCCAATTTGTAGAGAACAACGACATTTACCCAATTGGAACCATTGGTGCAACTGTCACATTTGCATGGAAAGTTGGCTCACAACATATTCTCCATATAAAAGATGGAAACTCGGACAATGACAAGGCAATGGTACTGTTTTCCATACCCTTTTTTTTCTTTCTTTTTTGTCCTTTGCTTTGACATGCTCATATATCATAGACATCTTAGATAACTATCAAACAATTCCATGGTGTAGCTACAATTGTTTGACACCTATGTAGATTTATTTTTCTCAATGGAACAACAATTGCATAAAGGGAAATTTCCAATTATGTTGTTAAAAAATATAACGAAGAAAAGAGATGTTAAAGAAATGATCTTTTGCACAACCCAAGCAACATTTGTAACAAAATTGTGAACATATATAGTACAGAATCTCAAGAAACTAACTAGTTCCACAACTGTTGTACATATACATATACACCTCCAACAACGATTTACACACAAAAAAATGCCTTCAACAGCTTTGCGCAACTTTTTTGTTGTACACATATATATTATATTGTTCAATATATTAACTACTATGTTCATGTGTGCAGGTTGAGGGCGTTCTGGTTGCAACAAATGCCTACTCGACCCCCTTCGAGCCTGTATGTGCCAATTGCAATTCTCCTACTTCTGCCTCTGCGTTCACAAATGATGGCACAATTGATTGTCTACGATGTGGTGCAAAATGCCCTTACATATATAGTCATTGAGTCAACGCTGTCATCCGAACCATCAACAACACATTTGTACACTATACAGTTAGACAACTTGTATTACAAGATGTGCTTCCTGGGTTGACAGAATTGCCATATGAAATATACCTACAGAAAAAGGCAAAGACTGTCTACATGCTATGTGACTTCCACATCCATAACAAATTTACCTCAAATGAGGACAATGCCATACTGCATATCGACTGAACCCCAAAAAAATAAATTGCATATCATGCGTTGACAAGAAACAAAGTAGTGTGATTTGTTTCTATCCATGTTACCCAATCAAGATATGAATAAATTTTTCTACTACCATGGCAAAGTGATTTGGACACGCATAAGATTGTTGAGTCCAGGAATGAAAAGCATGAGGAAAAACCTCATACAAAGTACCCAATTGTGAATAAATCAGGTCCATCATTTGAGATGTCAAAATGGCTTGCTCTTCTGAACAGAACCATCATGCATTTTCAATAATATTGCAAATTTTACATTGTTCAAAGTCCATTAAGAAACGATGACAGATTTTTCCAGAACTAGTAATGTTAGAACATTGTCAGGTCAACATGATCTTGGTTCATAGTAATATCATAAGCAAATGTTCATACTGATTTTGGCTCATAGTAATATCAAAAGCAAATGCTCATAGTGATCTTGGCTCATACTAATATAGCAATCAACGAATTTGTTGGTGCCCATTTGGGAGTTTGGTTATAGAAGGGATACAATGCCCACTCCTTTCTGATTTTTGCTTCTGTTGTGTTTGCCAAACTTTTGATCGTGTGCTTTTGTGTTGTAGTTCAAGGTTCTCATGGGCCTGGTTTTTGGATTATGAATGGGTAATAGATTCAGGATCTTAGTGCTTTTTCTATGATCTTAAAGAATATATAGGACTTGCCTTGCCTTTTAATGCAGGCTCTGTGGAGAAAATGTAATATGTACTTTTTAAAAATAGTTTTGCTTGATTAATGAAATTACCAGAATTCTTTTTGGAAATAATTTGAAAAAAAATAAGATATATGCTAGCTGAAGTCAAATGGAAATATGTTATCAACCACACAAAATTAAAATTCAAGTTCGACATTGTTATACTTACTCTCAAATTGACAGTACAATAACTTTATTTCAGTTGTAATGTTCCCAAGCCAAGATGCCAAGAACATTGCGTTTTTCATGAATTTTTTACTATTTTCTGGTTGTGGCATTTAGTCAAACACTTTGCTAATTTGGTATTTTAGATTGCACTATGGTTTATACTTATGGTTGTTATGTGTGTTTGCATCAATAATCAACAAAAATATAGCAATGGAACATACCTCAACAACATGCAAGACCAATCAATACAAGAGATAACCCAAAACACCTCACATCTGATATTATTCATAATAATGGTTGTCCTCATACAAAGGGCAGATCTGGAATACATATAAGATAATAGAGTATATGGTCACCAAAATACAAGATAGAAGAATATCCAAGCTTCCAAAAGCCTCTCCAAGATATAGACCAAAAACCCAGATGAACCAACTCATAACCCAGCTGAAATATGAAGATCTCCCTAGCACAATGCGCCCCTCACTGGCTGAAGCAAACCAAGAACTCGGCCTCCAAGAAATAAGCTGTTGAATCCCCTAAGAAAGGTGCCAAACTGTAGATCGGGCCAAGGGAAACCCCCTGTCAAAGTCTCAGACCGAACAATGAAGAATTGACCCTCCAAATGACAGGATCCTCAATCTATGGTGCACCCTCCTCTCTCTAAACATGTGCTGAGATCCAACAAATAATCTGACAGAGGATCCTCCCCTGGGAAAGGCTAGAAAAGACACCCTAGGCCTCACAAGAAATACCCAGAAGTTTGTTTTCCTCGAATCCCTCTCTTCTGTCTAGATCAAACCACTCTCCTCAAGATAGTGTGCCCTCCTGTTGGAAACCCTCCTGAAGCTAAGCCCTAGCTCTCCCTGAACCTGTGGCTGATGTAGAAACTCTCCTGAAGCTGAGTAGATCTGATGTAGAATGGTGAGGGAGGAATCTTTCACCTCCGTGACCAAGCTTGGACCAGGTTGGGTGGGATCTTTCACCACTGAGTTGATCTCTAGGGTTTGTTAAGTCAAAACCCTCAAATCCCCCAAGTGCATGGGGTCACTAGAAAGGAGCCAGATATCAAAATGATAAACAACATGAATGAGAGAATATAGGCCCTTGTCTCTCTTTTATCCTTCCTTCTCACCTTGTCCCTCCAAAGTGACTTTTACGTTATTAATTATTAATTAATTAATTAAATGACTTTAATTAATTAATTAATCATTTTACCTCTGAAAAATACCTTATCTCCCCTTGTGGCTTCCCTGGCCACTAAAAGTAACTTCTCATCATCCTATCCTGTAGTGTTGTTCCTCCCGATTCCAATGACCTATTACACTAAGAGGTTCCTACAAATATTATGTCTAATATGACCTCCTTAGTGAATTTAATTAACCTATAGCCCAAAATAACTCAAAACCATGGAAATCGTCGGAATGCAACGAATCCAAATCCAAATTGTGTGGAATGGATCATAATGATGAAATAAGATTAACGATGCAAGTCAGACCCCAAAATACCCCTCAATAGTCCCTGTACTCACTATAACCTCCATATGGCTACTCTGGTCATCATAACACTCTGTAATATAATGATGTCCCAAAGTGGGGACATTACATCAAAAACCCTCCATTGATTTCTCTTTAGCTTTTCGATGCTTCTCTTACGCAAAACACATCCTCAAAACTATAGGTATGACTCACTTTCTCTATTCCTTGATTGAACTGCCTGTAGAGCTGTAAAAACCACTTCATAGTTGTTGTTGGTCCTAAAGTCTACCCCTAGCCGCTAAAGGGCAGAGCTAGGCCACCACAAGTTTGGAATGCTCGTTCTTTTCAGTTTGTTGATCAGTTAAAGGGTTTGTTCATGAAGACAAGAGCATGGCGAGATTGGCGAGATGATATGGATGAGGGTTATCCTTGCCTATTGTTACACCAATGTCAGACAAGTGACATAATAAAGGTAAAAAACAGAGGGAAACAACAAACCATGCAATGAATAATCTAGTGCAAGAAGTTTAATACTTAAAATAATGTTTCAACACATTACACAATGTGTCAAAAACACAATTATTGTGACAGGTTGCAATACAAACAAATATTCATCAAAGCATTAACTTTTCTCACAGGCACCCCAGGTGCCCCGAGTCGCTTGAACTAACCAATAGTTCGATCTACCAAATCAACCTCCCTATTATCGAATTGGCAGAGATGAATATTATGGGATCTGATTTTTTTTTGTGTGGATCTTGAATTGGGAAAAATTGTTAGTTATTTTAGTTTTTTTAAGGCATTATCACAGTAAGAATGCAAAATTATGCTAGCCCACTGTTATCTATAAAGGTGTTGACGTCAGGTCCCTATTTAATATTGTTCATATATTAAAGCTTGTCATATTTGAGAATATACCCGCATATAAAAATGTTAAGTCGTATATTTTGTCTATTGCTTATGGGTTTGAGCAAAATTTGCGAGCCGAAAACACCCTTCAAATTGGAACATGGTTTATATTTGGGCCACAAAAATACTATTAAAATAAAATAATAAGAATAATATTGAAATAAATATAAACAAAATCTCTTTAAACTTGAACCAGAGTTTGTTGAGCTCCAAGTATATTTCAAAGCTGAGAATGTTTTTCCCATAGTTAATGTGTTTCTATCGCTTGATAATTATCAGACTAACTGTTGGTGTGTGATGGATAAAGTTCTTTTCTCCCTTTATTTTCCCTCTTCTATACTTACCAATTTTTCCCTTTCTTCTTCCCCTCTATTATCCTTTTCTGGTTCTATACTTAGTCACATTTCTATGATCGTGGGTTCCTGGGTTGGCGGACTGACAGATCCTCATCTCCATCTATATCCTCACATGACGAGTTCGATCGATCGTCATTCCTTTCCATACTTAACCAATTTTATGACCACGGGTTCCCGGGTTGGCGCTATAGAACTCTCATGCCCCGTGTTCTGTGATATACATCTTGCACCCAAAACTTCCGTGATCTACAATTCAACCCTGAACTCCTCGAACTCGCAAGTTTCACTCTACCTATGATGAGTTCGTCTGACTGCCCTGCCTTTCCATAATTATTCGATTCTTCACCTTATGTTGTCACAGATTTGCGGGGTCACGGACTCCCAGGTTCACAAAAGTTTCAAAGCATTTTTCACTCCCGTCCATCCCCATCACCTTTGCACCCTTCCCAATGCACATTAATTATGCTTTTACTAGTGACAACTCACCACACAGGTTTGAAAATATTGGCATTAATAAGTGAAAAGCTTGAGGACATCTCCCATTAAAACACAATAAACCAAGATTTACAGAAGATTCTATTATCATCCTCCAACGTTCATTTTAAATACTATCATCACACAATTACTGTCATAGGTTGCAATACAAACAAATCTTCATTGAAGCATTAGATTTTCTCACAGGTACCCCAGGTGCACCCCAATCACCTTAATCGACCGATAGTTCGATCTCTCAAATCAACCTCCTTATTATTGAATTGGTAGAGGTGAATATTATGGGATTTGAAATTTCTTTTTGTGTGGATATTGAATTGGCAAAAAATTGTTGGTTATTTTAGTTTTTTTAAGGCATTATCACAGTAAGAATGCAACATTATGCTAGCCGACTTTTATCTACAAAGGTGTTGACGTCATGTCCCTATTTAATATTGTGCATATATTACAGGTTGTCATATTTGAGAATATGCTTGCATATAAAAATGTTAAGTCATATATTTTGTCTATTTCTTATGGGTTTGAGCAAAATTTTCTAGCCAAAAACACCCTTAAAGTTGGAACATGGTTTACATTTGGGCCACAAAATATTGTTAAAATAAAATAATATGAATAATATTGAAATAAATATAAACAAAATCTCTTTAAACTTGAACCAGAGTTTGTTGAGCTCCAAGTATATTTCATAGCTGAGAATGTTTTTCCCATAGTTAATGTGTTTCTATCGCTGGATATTTATTAGACTAAGTGTTGTTGTGTGAGGGATAAAGTTATTTTCTCCCTTTCTTTTCCCTCTTCTATACTTACCAATTTTTCCCTTTTCTTCTTCCCCTCTATTATCCCTTTCTGGTTCTATACTTAGTCGCATTTCTATGATCGCGGGTTCCTGGGTTGGCGGACTGACATATCCTCATCTCCATCTATATCCTCACATGACGAGTTTGACCAACCGCCATTCCTTTCCATACTTAGTCAATTTTATGACCGTGGGTTCCCGGGTTGGCGCTACCGAACTCTCATGCCCTGTGTTTCGTGATATCCATCTTGCACCCAAAACTTCCTTGATCTACAATTTGACCACAAACTCCTAGAACTCACAAGCTTCACTCTACCTATGATGAGTCCGTCTGACCGCACTACCTTTCCATACTTAGTTGATTGTTCACCTACTATTGTCACAGATTCACGGGTTCACAAACTCCCGGGTTCACAAAAGTTTCAAAGCATTTTTCGCTCCCGTCCATCCCCGCCACCATCGCGCCCTTCCCAATGCACATTAATTATGCTTTCTATTAGTGACGACTCACCACACAGGTTTGAAAAGATTGACATTAATAAGCGAAAAGCTCGAGGACATCTCCCATTAAAATGCATTAAACTAAGATTTTCAGGACACAATTACTGTCACAGGTTGCAATACAAACAAATCTTCATCAAAGCATTAGCTTTTCTCACAGGTACCCCAGGTGCACCCCAGTTGCTTGAACTGACGATAGTTCGATCTACCAAATCAACCTCCCTATTATCGAATTGGCAGAGGTGAATATTATGGGATTTGAAAAAAAAAAATTGTGGATCTTGAATTGGCGAAAATTGTTGGTTATTTTAGTTTTTTTAAGGCATTATCACAGTAAGAATGCAACATTATGCTAGCCCATTGTTATCTACAAAGGCGTTGACGTCATATCCCTATTTAATATTGTGCATATATTACAGCTTGTCATATTTGAGAATATGCTTGCATATAAAAATGTTAAGTCATATGTTATGTCTATTGCTTATGGGTTTGAGCAAAATTTGCGAGCCGAAAACACCCTTCAAATTGGAACATGGTTTGCATTCGGGACACAAAAAATACTATTAAAATAAAATAATATGAATAATATTAAAATAAAATAATATGAATAATATTCAAATAAATATAAGCAAGTTCTTTTTAAACTTGAACCTGAATTCGTTGAGCTCCAAGTATATTCCATAGCTGAGAATGTTTTTCCCATAGTCAATGTGTTTCTATCACTTGAAAATTATCAGACTAAGTGTTGTTGTGTGAGGGATAAAGTTATTTTCTCCCTTTTTTTTTCCTCTTTTATACTTACATGTTTTTCCCTTTTCTTCTTCCCCTTTATTATCCCTTTCTGGTTCTATACTTAGTCGCAATTCTATGATCGCGGGTTCCCGGGTTGGTGGAATGACAGATCCTTATCTCCATCTATCTCCTCACATCACGAGTCCAATCGACCGCCGTTTATTTCCATAATTAGCCAATTTTATGACTGCGGGTTCCCAGGTTGGCACTATCGAACTCTCATGCCCTGTGTTTTGTGATATACATCTTGCACCCAAAACTTTTGTGATCTAAAATTCGACCCTGGACTCCTCGAACTCACAAGCTTCACTCTACCTACGATGAGTCTGTCTGACCACCCCGCCTTTCCATACTTAGTCAATTCTTCACCTCCTATTGTCACAGATTCGCGGGTTCACGGACTCCCGGGTTAACAAAAGTTTCAGAGCATTTATCGCTCACATCCATCCCCGCCACCTTTGTGCCCTTCCCAATGCACATTAATTATGCTTTTATTAGTGACAACTCACCACACAGGTTCGAAAAGATTGACATTAATAAGCAAAAATCTTGAGGACATCTTCCATTAAAATGCATTAAACCAAGGCTTACGGGAGATTATATTATCATCCGCCAGCATTCATTTTAAATCCTATCAGGACATAATTATTGTCATGGGTTGCAATACAAACTAATCTTCATCAAAGCATTAGCTTTCCTCATAGGCACCCCAGATGCACCCAGTCGTCTGAATTGACCGATAGTTTGATCTACCAAATCAACCTCCCTATTATCGAATTGGCATAGGTGAATATTATGGGATCTGGATTTTTTTTTTTGTGGATCTTGAATTGGGAAAACATGTTGGTTATTTTAGTTTTTTTAAGGAATTATGCCCCATCTTTCCATACTTTGTTGATTGTTCACCTCATGTTGTCACAGATTCTTGGGTTCATGGACTTCGGGGTTCACAAAAGTTTCAAAGCATTTTTCTCTCCCGTCCATCCCCGCCACCTTCGTGCCCTTCCCAATGCACATTAATTATGCTTCTATTAGTGACAACTCACCACACAGGTTCGAAAACATTGGCATAATAAGAGAAAAGCTCAAGGACATCTCCCATTAAAACACATATTTACGGGACACAATTACCATCACAGGTTGCAATACAAACAAATCTTCATCAAAGCATTAACTTTTCTCACAGGTACCCCAGTTGCCTGAACTGACCGATAGTTCGATCTACCAAATCAACCTCCCTATTATCAAATTGGCAGAGGTGAATATTATGGGATTTGATTTTTTTTTTTTTGTGGATCTTGAATTGACAAAAATTGTTGGTTATTTTAGTTTTTTTAAGGCATTATCATAGTAAGAATGAAACATTATGCTAGCCCACTGTTATCTAGAAAGGTGTTGACATCATGTCCCTATTTAATATTGTGCATATATTACAGCTTGTTATATTTCAGAATATGCTTGCATATAAAAATGTTAAGTCATATATTTTGTCTATTGCTTATGGGTTTGAGAAAAATTTGCGAGTCGAAAACACCCTTAAAATTGGAACATGGTTTACATTTGGGCGACAAAAATACTATCAAAATAAAATAATATGAATAATATTGAAATAATTATAAACAAATTCTCTTTAAACTTGAACCTGAGTTTGTCGAGCTCCAAGTATATTCCATAGATGAGAATGATTTTCCCATAGTTAATGTGTTTCTATCGCTTGATAATTCCCAGACTAAGTGTTGTTGTGTGAGGGATAAAGTCCTTTTCTCCCTTTCTATACTTACCCGTTTTTCCCTTTTCTTTTTCCCCTCTATTATCCCTTTCTAGTTCTATACTTAGTCGCATTTATATGATTGCAGGTTCTCGAGTTGGCGGACTGACAGATCCTCATCTCTATCTATATCCTCACATCATGAGTCCGACCGACCACCATTCCTTTCCATACTTAGCCAATTTTATGACCGTGGGTTCCCGAGTTGGCGTTATCGAACTCTCATGCCCCGTGTTCTGTGATATACATCTTGCATCCAAAAATTCCGTGATCTACAATTCGACCACAGACTCCTCGAATTGCCCCGCCTTTCCATACTTATTCGATTGTTCACCTCTTGTTGTCACATATTCACGGGTTCACGGACTCTCGGGTTCACAAAAGTTTCAAAGCATTTTTCGCTCCCTTCCACCCCCCCCACCTTCACACCCTTCCCAATGCACATTAATTATGCTTTTGTTACTGACAACTCAACACACATGTTCGAAAATATTGGCATTAATAAGTGAAAAGCTCGAGGACATCTCCCATTAAAACACATTAAACCAAGATTTACGGGAGATTATATTATCATCCTCCAACGTTCATTTTAAATACTATCAGGACATAATTACTGTCACAGGTTGTAATACAAACAAATCTTCATCAAAGCATTAGCTTTTCTCATAGGAACGCCATATGTACCCCAGTCGCCTGAACTGACCGATAGTTCGATCTACCAAATCAACCTCCCTATTATCGAATTGGCAGAGGTGAATATTATGGGATCTGAATTTTTTTTTGAGTGGATCTTGAATTGGGAAAAATTGTTGGTTATTTTAGTTTTTTTAAGGCATTATGCCTCGCCTTTCTATACTTAGTCGATTCTTCACCTCCTGTAGTCATAGATTCGCGGGTTCTCGGACTCCCAGGTTCACAAAAATTTCAAAGCATTTTTCGCTCCCGTCCATCCCTGCCACCTTCACGCCCTTCACAATGCACATTAATCATGCTTTTATTAGTGACAACACACTACATAGGTTCAAAAATATTGGCATTAATAAGCAACAATCTCGAGGATATCTCCCACTAAAACACATTAAACCAAGATTTACGAGAGATCATATTATCATCCTCCAACGTTCATTTTAAATACTATCAGGAGCAAAGGAACGTTCTCATCACCTTATGGCTGCAACTCGACAACATTTATGTGGAGATACGTTGAATATTTTTGGCCACGAGGACCAGAGTTTTCAGTGGTCCAGAGCTTATTACTACTACTCACCCCCTTCTGTCTAGAAGGAAGTTATCTGAACATCTAGAATTGTGTGAGCAAGTTGTGTCCCTGAAGTTTTTGACTGTAAGGAGTTGGTCACCTGGTGTGTCGAGAATTATATTTCGAACCAACGGATTATCTAGTTGCAGGACCATTCCCGAGTCTCCCTATTGCCTCAATTATTTCGAAAGATGTTAAGACTTCCCGAGCCAATGCTTACTTTCAAGGGTGGGGATTGTAGGGAGTTATTAAAGAAGCACGATAATGGATTGAACCTCTTACTGGAATTCTTAGAGGACCCAACGGTCGTCCCCGAGGACTTCACTAGATTACAGGTTAGTGCATTCAAAAACCCTTTCTGGGAAATTGCATGGATTTTCACAAGGATAACGGGACAAGAAAGTACAACCAACATCTCTTGGATGATTCTTTATATTTTATATTTTACGGTGAAGGAACAAGCCATCTTCGATTGGGGCAAGTTGATTTCCATTGAAATCTCTTCCCAATTATCGCAATACAAAAGGCATAAGAAATTGTTTATGTCATCTTATTTAATTTTCGCGATAGCACATTGCTGTCCATTCCCCAGATTATCTCTCTGTAAGAAGGTAAACTGCAAATTTGACCCAGTAACCTTCTGGTATCAGTCATTATGGAGACACAAGTCCTCCCAACATTTTTATGAAGTCTTTAATGATTTTGTCTCGGTTTTTAAAGGGTTGATATTTGGAAAGGATTTTCCCCCGATGTCTGACCAGGCGAGCAAGTTACTAGATAGGAAGGGGACACTAGAACAAATGGATAACTATAATGTTATAGGGATTTTTGGATCCAAAGAAAATCCTTCCTTCCTTCCATGTCACATATCTGATACAATGTTTGTTGCTGAGATAGCAAGGCAATACACCTACTCGTTGCATTTTTTCCGTGAAAAGAGAAAAAAACAATTCATGCCTCTGCCTTGGAAAATTGGGGATTTCATGTTCAGGAATATGAACAAGATTGACAAATTCATGGGTCACTTCCACAACCTCAATTTGAAATATGTTGAAAAAGTAAAAGGGTTCGACACTAATGGTATTTTTGTAGAACACCTATTGGCTGTCGGTTTCAACAATTCTTTCATTAACACTATCCTGAATGAAGATGAAGATAACGCCTCAGGCAGTCCTACTCTTGACACCGATGACCTGGAGAAAATACTCAACACCAATGAGTCATACAATCCTAATCCCCGACTGCCACACCCAAGACTACAACATCTCGGAGTAGCGCTCCAACAGCCTACCCAAGTAAGAATGTCACACACAATTGTTCAGGCGGAGGAGGAGATAAGAACCCTCCCTCTGGAAAAATTGAAAGTTCTCATAAGCTTCCCGTGAGGAAGAAACGAAAAAACATTGTGCAAGAAGAGGAGGGACTGAGGGGAGAAAGTGATATCCACGATCTCTTCGTTGAAGATATGGAACTATAAATTGACATTGAGAAAGTGTTCCCCAACGACGACCAACTAGAGAGCACTGCTCCCCAGAACCCTTAGATGGAAATAATTGGGACCGAGACCTTCGACAAAGAAGAGTCTTTTTCATTTCAGAGCGTTCTTTTTGACAGCGAATCCAAAAATTTGATTATTGAAAAAAGAGATGTAAAGAATAAGAAGGGGAAATCTCGTTTAGCGATTAATCTACATAACATGCAGCCTTCCCAGATCTCCCAGATACACCAAGCAACTGAAGATGCTCTAGACAACTCTATTGACAACTTTGAAGCAGAGAATGCCAAGTTAAAGGAGCGAATCAAAGAATTGGAGGGAGCTCTAATACCCCTTTCAATGTTGGCTAGTCCTTTAGCAATGATTGGGCCTACCACACTTGCGGAAAAGTTAAAAGGATCAACAAGCCTTCTCACATCATCCCAAGGTTATGTGGAAAATAATATAAAGAAAAGAATGAAATTAATAACAAAGGCTTGGGAGATGTCAAAGAGTATGGTCTCTTTTGGAACAAGAGCGCATGCTTTTCATGAATATCTGCAAGTAGATTTGAAAAACGAGCAAGGTTTCTACCTCAATGCAATTGTACCATTTGGTGTTAAAGTTACTAGTATGACGAAATTGAGAAGAAGAGAGGAGGATCTCCCTTCCCTGGATTGAATAAAGTAACTAAAAATATGTTGGAAAGAAAAGGTAAAAAACCTTAATGGTATCGTTCAAGCATGTAAGTAGGCCATATCTAGAAGAGACAAACTATTCAAGAAGCTAATTGAGATAGATCTAGCTGGAAGCACCAATGAAGTCCAAGACCCAAAATTGATATTCAACTCGTTGTTTTTAACCAAGCAAGCATTTGATGAACAAGTTGAGATCTTTAAAGGGTTGTCATTTGAAAATTTCTACGGCATTCTTGAATATGGTGAAGATGACGTGGAAAACTGGCTAGTTGATTATTTGATTAAAAACCAAGATATTGAAGAAGCATTGCGCAACATCTCTATTGATCTAAGGGACTTGGAAAGTGAACTCTTAAATATAAAAATCCGGCATGAAATCAATGTGGCACCCATGAGGAGCTACATCGAGGAGTGGTTCAAAAAGGTTGTCGACGAGCTTACCAATGAAGGGCAAAGGACGGTTGAGACGGTTCCCATAACCACCCAGGAAAGCCATAAAAGGACATCAACGAGCAAATGACATGGCATGAGATACCATCATAGTAACTTCATACCGATCACATTCTTTTGTCTTTGTCAATCTCTTCATCCAGTTACTCTACCTCTTTAAATAGACAGGTTTAACCGAGGACTGTCAATTTTCTCTTTCTTCTTGCTAGGTCTGGCTGTCTTCCACTGCCAATTTTCTTCTTTCTACAAGCTTCATTCTTATACATATTTGCTTTATGGTCCGTGGGAGCCCCAATCCCAGTCATTATGACAAACACATTTAAATTTCAGAGAATATACACTGAACTATATATTTTTTTAAAAATTCCAAGAGAGTTATTTTGGGAATAATCTCGATTGTATTTTGTAAACCAATTTATCTGAATATAAAATATTTGAGGTTGTTGTATCATTATCTTTTTTTAGTTGCCCATGTATCACAGTGTCAAAGTTCTCTTGTGCATGCATATCATTTTCTTTTAATTTTTATGTGATCAGATATCATTAGGCCTGCTATGATGGCTCCGAGCAAGTTCTATTTATTTACTTTACATATACGAATGTGTGCATCCCCTGGTCCATTCACGAGAATTCTCTTTTTAGAAGAAAATTAAAAAAACATTTTCCATTTTTTGCTATATCTATTTTACTTTCATTTGAGGGACTTCTTTAAAGGTCCCACATTTTACAAATTTATGGTGTTTTCCAATGTTTAATATTGTTTTATTGAATTTTGTATATATTTTTTAATTAAATCGTTTTCCTGTACAACTATTGATAGATGAATTGAACTTATTTCTACAAGAATTTAAGAGCTTCTTTGATCCATAATTAAAAATGCATGATTAGGTTTTGTGTGACTTTATAAATGACATAGTTTTGTGGCCACTAGCCCTCTAACAAAGACAACAAATCTGTGGACATATACAACATGACAACTTAGTTTATTATTTGGCAGCCATGCAACACTTGTTTCAAGAGCCGTAATCACCAACAGAACCTCATGCAAGATTAGTACTTTCAAAGGTTGTTCTTGTTGAAATTCCATCCATTTCATGGTTTTGGATTTCTGGTCTTAAGCTGAACAAGAAGGGCAAGGGGTCGATGGCAACCGCTGGGGTCCATACTTCTTATCACCATTCTTCTTTAGTTTGTTTGATTGATGGCAAACTAGGTGACTTGCTTTGTCTTCTTCAGGCAAATATTGGA
>ML868131.1:0-11735 GCA_009831015.1 Picea engelmannii
TTTTAGCAGGCCAACTCAAAGAATATTTGAAAGATAGAGATTTTCTTATTTCAAACTCTTGACCATTGTAGAAACTTCTGACTTCCAACCACTTGATGGTGTGTTCTCTTCTCCTTTTAAAATATGCTTTCTATCTTCTTGAAGTAGTTAGGGTTTCCTTTCTAGAAATTTTCATGATTCCTTTTTGGCGTAAAACACTTTTAATTAATGCTTAATTGAATTCTAATCAATGACTTATGTCATTGAAATTCATCCCTCCAAGTAGGGATCACTTATTGGACTTTTATAAACTTTATTTTCAAAATTTTCAAGTCAACTTCCTTTAACAAAATAAGACTGTGTTTTAATTTTCTGAGTAATACAATTTATTTTTCAACCATTTAAAACATTATAGATGCAATTTTCATCCTCTCATATTTCCAATGATTCCTCTTGGGTGCAATTTCGATTCCTAGATCTAAACATATGAGCTCGTGAAGTTGAGTTGTCAAACAGATTTATCAACAAGGAATACAAATGTTGTTGACTGTTATTTCAATTTATGAGAAAAATATGGCCATCATTCCAACTCTTTAAACCTATTCTAATATATTCCTTGTCCAAATACCTTTCCAACTAGGTATAGTTTGTGTTGGCACAGGGGCAGACCCAGGGTTCAATGCTTCAAAAGTACACCAACAAAACCCTAACTACCGGCCCTTTCAGCAACACCTGCGAAGCTGATGAAGTCTCACTTGAGGTAGATGCAGAGGGGGTTGTAGGACTTAGGTGTCTACAACCTAGCTTAGACATAGATCTGTGATCACAACACTTTACATAGCACTTATCTAATCAATATGCATTAGTTATTAACTCCCATTCACATCACAGATTAAACCCTAAATATAGAGTAGCACAGTAATGAGCAGATCACACACTTCCAATCGCTTAGCACATAGCATTTACTCATATCTAGCATTCATTTACCATTAATAGAGCACTAAGCATCCATACATCTATCTAACATATATAAAGATCGGTGCACTAAGTAGATAAACACATAAAAAACATAAACTACGTGGCACAAAGCACATCAACACTAGATATACGTGGTTCACCCCAGTGTGGGGTTACGTCCACCAACTTCTTCTTCTTCTTCTTCTTTATTAGTCTTCTTCAATCCTTTATAGCCATATTCTACTTTGCACAGAGCCACAAAGCCCAATTCCACAGAGGACACGAGATCTGCGCACAGCCTACTAGATCCTCCTTCCCAAGATTAGGTCAAGGCATAGAGCCAACTCCTCATTAGCACAAAGCCTTACATAGTCTGTGCACAAAGCCTCTTACAATCAATTTCACTTAGCTAGAAATTTACATATTCTTGCACGAAGCCAACTTGGACTAACTTAGACAGACTTCGCTCTAAGTCCTATCTACTTATTTATACATTACAAAAAGTCCTAAACATGGGTAAACCCATGGGAAAACATCCCATACCCTTTAAATAAACCCTAAAATCTCACGATATCTTCTTCGCTTGGGCGTTCCATCTTCGACCATCTTGTCTAAGTCCCAAAAATGGTCAAACACGACCAATGTTCTCTCAAAACTTGGTCGAGGGCCAACAACCCCCAACACTCACCTGTGATTCATACCAAGTCACTCTGATCTAGGCAACACTGTTTTGAAGGCCTTGAGCTGAGCTCGAGCTACCTCGACTTACTGCTTCTCCAAATCCTTCTACTCGACAGACTCCTGAATTAATTTCTCCATGACAAGCCCTTACAGGCATTGTTCCACTGTTGTTACCACTTGTTCCAGCTATGAACCTTGTCCTTCGATCTCTTCAAAAAGCGTGCAGGCTTCATCCTGCATTGGATGGAGTATCTGTGTAACCTCCATAACTTTGCTCTGGATGGTAGTGACCTGCTGCTGGAATGCGTGTTTTTCCTATGACCTATTCATCTTCTCAACTTCAGTAAGCAGCTTCATCTTCTATTGCATGGTGGACGCCTGCTGCTTCACCTCCTAGAGCTATGCTTCCAATTTCCTCAGCTCTAGATATTTTGCAAAGAGCTCATAGGTATGTGCACTTCAATCACTTAATTGTTTACACTCTAAGGCCAATGACCTGATTCATACTACTGCATTCTTGGCAACTTCTTCCCTCTGATCGCACACTTCTTGCGAAGTGTTTGGCACTGCTTGGATTTCTAGCTCCATTACTCTTACTTGAAGTTGCTGAATGGATTTGGTGAGATTCCCCACTTGCATATTAGTTGACTATGGTTCCTCCTGTGCCAAGTCCGACATAGAGCGAAGTGCTCTAGTTACTACCTCTTTGACCACAGTTTTCTCTACAAGTAGTTAGTATTTTTCTTTCTACATCTTCTCTTTGTCCTCCTCAAACATTTCCCTTATTTCATCTTTCTCCTGCTACGCAACTAGAAGTTTATATAAGGCTTCTTCCTTTTCTTGCTTCATGGATTATGTAGCATGTTCCTTTTCTTCTTGGGTGTGACGAAGTCGAGCCTTTGTCACATATGCTAACCTTCACAATTGGGTGGGATCATCCCCCAATTCTACACTTTTTGTTGAAGATGGCGCAGTAGGCACTGCGTAGCTTGAATGGATGGTTTGCTAGATGTCCTTGATCTCCTTCTCTATTCTTTCATACATCGACTCCTACTTTTCTCCCTTTCTTTGAAAGATGTCTTTTGAAGCATCCTCTACGACTGTGATGATGCGATCAATATCATCCACTGTGAGCACATTCTTCGACTGAGGCTTTTTGGTGTGGGCCTTCTTTCTAGCCGAAGGTTTCTCCGGGGAAACCTTCCTCTTCTATGATGCTTCTGTTATGGTGAGGGGATCCTTTGGCGGTGTGGCTTCACCTTTTTCCTTCTTTTTTCTATCTTCCCCTCCTTCCTTTTGGTTCACTTCATGTCCTCCTCCTCCTAGAGGTGAGTCAGACCTACTTTCATCTGATGCATTTTCCTCCTCATCAATTTCTATGTCTTGGACTTCATCCTTTTTATTCTTTTTCTTTGCGTTTCTCTGTCCGTCCTACTCAGTGCGGGTGACCAAAGGAATTTTGATGATGTCGGGGTTAGAGAGTTTTTCATCTTAAACCAGTACAAGGAATTTTGCTAGCCATTCCTTAGTGATATCTGCCATGTCTTCATCGATCAATTTATAGTAGGATTGTAGCTCCTTCTTACTTTCATCCCTACACGCAGTGATGTAGATGAAGTGTCGGCCTACGTGGAACTTTTCTAGTGGCTTGTACTAATGGAGTGTATTCAGTGTCATTTAGAGGAATGATTCAATGGCACGCTTCAGTTGTAGGTAGTAAGCATGGAATACATCATTCGACTGCCATTGCTTCACCATATCGTTTGTATACCACAAGGTAGCGAACCTTGTGGCCAACAGTTCTGATGGCTCAACTTTCGGGAAGGCTTCTCCTTCCAGCATTTGCCAGGTGACAAATGCAATTAAAATCAGTAACCAACTGAAAATAAATTAGTATCCTTGGTCCTGCGCTTCATGAAATTCCTTCTCCAACTCATTGACGAGGTAACTCACCCAATTCATATGCATTCCTTTGACGCACTTCCCTACGAGGTCAACTACGAAACATGTGACCTGTGTCAGATGGTTCTTTCAGACAATCTTACTAGTGATAAGATGAAAATCTAGGCGCATTGCACCATCCTAGATGGAGGCTACCTTGTAACCTCACTTTCCTTTCTTTACATCGCCATAGGCTTCCTTTATACATTGTGCCAAGGAGCGATCTTACGTATTCCCTGGGTAGAACTAGTGAGGGTTTGGTCCCTGCATTATTAGTCTTGTGATCAGGTGGATCATCACCAAATCCATAGCCACATGCCTATCAAGCCACAGATACCCTCCTTGATGGCATGATGGGAGTAGTTTAACGCAAGCGTTAACCTCTTGATGTCAGTCGAAGTGGGGGATATTCATCACGTTCAAGATCGTGGAGCCCACGAGCTCCTTAATACATGACTAGGAAACTATCTTGGGCTTCTTCCCAGTCATCTTCATCAAGTACCTATGCAGTGCAAGCATCACATAGTTCTTTCAGTCTCCGAGGTTGAAGTCATTGATCTTGAGAGCTGGGATCGGTCCCAACTGGGGTCCAACTGCACGTATCCCCTTCAGGAGGTACACAATGATGAGTGTGTACTCAAATTCATGCGACACACTTTCACGGCTAATTGCACCATCCAAAGGTAGGGTGTAGTTAGGTAAGGCCAACGGGATCTGCTTCGCGTTAGCCAGATCATCACGGTGTTTGCTTCTTTTCGTAGTCGCAGTTCGGCTAGACCGTCATCTAGTCAAGGGTGATGCTTGCAATCCACCCGTCGACAATTCCTGTATTCCTACATACATGAATTTCTCAGCCATGAGGTCTATCAAAATCTCTTCTTCAAACTTCTCTAGCATGTTGTGCTCACCCGACATTCACACTTGTAATCGCGGAGACCAGGTAGGCTAATATACAGACAAGGTAATCAAATGAATGGCGAGGTATAGATAACACAACATGGTATGTAATCAATTCTCTGTTAGCTCGAATATATCAGTTTGAAAAAAGTGGTCCCAGCGCAGCATCCGACAGGTTAAATAAGAAACATCGTAACGAATTCCTCCAATGGGTATGAATGTGTCAATCAATACGAATACATCCAATATGGCATGATCTTAATGGTCCAATGGTGATATTTCCATCAATAAATGTGTTTCTAGCCGTTCTAGAGCATCATTCTAACTGTTGGGATGCCTCCAATGGTCATATAGCTTCACCTTGGCGAAGTCCCATTCTGCGCGGTTCTGCTATTCCGGTGAGTTTCAGGTTCTGCAAGCTTGCCTTCTGCGAAGTCTTCTCTAGAATATCGTGTAGTTTTTCTAATTTTTCTTTCTTCTTACTGAGATTTATGGCCTTATTTCCTGTGATTTGAGTCTCTGGATTCCTCTTTCCATTCTTATTCTTATCTTCCCTTAGCATAGTAACTTTTCACTACTGAGGGTCTTCCAAAGTGTTCAAAGGTAATACCTCTTCTCTTACCATTTCAGGGGTGAATGCACTTCTTTCCTGCATGGACAGGTTCTTTAAACCTTCTTATGTTCTGTTATCACACTAAGTTTCCTTGGGTCTTTAGCTCTTAGTTTTAATTTTTATAAGTCTTTAGATTTTTTAATTTTGATTTGTTTCTTAAGATTGTGTAATTTACTTAGGTGACTTTGATAAATAAAGGCTTAAGTCATGACTCAAATTTTGATCCTCAAATAAACTTATGTTCATTTTCATGACTTATGTTTTGATCCCCTTCGTGACTTGAAACTAAGTTCGAATCACTCCACAACCATCTTGACTTGACATGTCACCCTCCTCACTCATGCCTCCATAGCCTTGCCATGCTGTCCCTTTGTCCTATGCTTAATGGTCAAATCATTTTTTGAAAAGGGAGCACTGCCAACTCACTAGGAGTTTCCGTAGTGCATTCCATGTCCTTCATATTTTACCATGATTTGTTATTATAGCATTGATTTCATCTCTAAATTGTTTTCATCACTGTGGTTAGTTAACATATGCCTTCAAGATTTCAGTCTTTATGATCTTGCTAATGGTTTTTGAATTTTGAAAGTTCAAAACTCTACGCTACAAAAACTACCAGTTCGGACCAGTTGGTAGTTACGCTACAAAATCAAATGTTGAGGTGGATTCGGAGGCCGAGTTGCTCATGATACTCTCCTAAAATTTCCCTGAAACTATGAGTTATCATCATTCTCCAAGTATTCCATGGTTTCACTCATCTGTATATCAATTTTAAGGAGTAATTATCGCTTAGAGTTTGGGTAGTGATCGTGCCTGCATAATTGGAGGAGGTCTTTTCCCTAGCGCTTTCCTATCAGTATTTCTTTCTCAAACCTACAGTCACCATCACCTGTTTATTAGTCTTAAGACATATACTTTCCATGCCCCCGAGTTATGAGTTCCCAAGCAAGCTTTATCTCATGTATGCGTAGTGTGCTACCTAGAATCGTTGTTGAAATGATGTTGCCTTTTCCCCTGCTTCCTCTACCTTTTGAATTGGATTGTTTTCGACCCGGTTTTCAAAGACAATTGCAATGATCTCCTTATTCACCTTATTATTCCTTATTTTTAAGACTTATGAACAAAAAAGAGAAGGAAACTCATAACCATTGTTTCCTAAGCTAACAACCAGTTTGAGTTAGGGGAGATCCTTGGAAAGGGGCAACCACTATTCACTATCTCTTATTGAAGTCTGACTCTTTGATTTCCTAGCCATGACTGCACCATAGATTTTAAACCTTTCACCCTAAACTATGGAGACTCCTCAAAATAAGAAGTCATAGAAGGGAGGTACTGTGGTTATAACTGAGCCTATAGACATGCATTTATTTAAGGTAGAGCCCATGGCTAGAGAATTGTTTCAAAGGGTGGGCTGCCTCAATTTTGCCAAAATATGCAGAGGGGTCATCCTAAGGTGGCAAGGAAATTTGCATTACATTTTGATGGCCTGAATACTAAGGTAGGGGACCTATAATTTGAGGTGTTTGAGACTTCTATTTCAACAACTACAAGGATCCCTATCATTGGAGAGAAGTGGTTTAAATCCATGTCCTTGGATGCAACCTTTTATAAAGACTTCCTTATGCCTAAATAACAAACTGACAATATTTCCAAAGGGGTACCAAGAAGTCATATGGTTGGAGAGTTTGATAAAATTTTGAGAATCATTCAAAGGTACTTCACATGTGAGGGGAGGTTCAATACACTATATTGTTGGTCACTATAATTGCTTATTAATTAAACAATCAAGTGTTACATAAATTGTCAACCCAGGGAAGTCTGTTTATTTCAAAGGCAATCACACACTGTATATGCTCAATCTCAAAAGCAATCTAGAATTGTAGTACTAATCACACCTTGCTTGAACAGACTAAAGTTATACTTTGAATTATAATAAAAACAATCTATCTATTGCAGAGTTTTAAGATTCAAAAGGAAATAACTATCATAAGAATCCTGGATTACATTAAAGAGTAGCAACCTAGGAAAAAGGAACTTTTCAGCACACTGTAAAGATGATTAACTATTCTGTAACAGAGAACAGGACCCTATTCCCCAAAGAAGGAATCTTCAGCACCTATTTCTGTCAATCATACTTTCATGAACTCATCAAACAGAATCACCAATCAGAATGATTAACAATTACTGAAGACTAACTACTCTATAACAGAGAACATGACCCTATTCCCTAAAGCAGGAATCTTCAGCACCTGTCTCTAATTATCACACTTTCATAAACTCTTTCTGCAAACAGAATTACCAATCAAAATGATAACAATTACCAAATACTAACTACTCTATAACAGAGAACAACACCTTATTCCCCAAGTAGGAATCTTCAGCACCTGTCTCTGATTATAACACTTTCATAAACTCATTCTGCAAACAGAATTACCAATCAAAATGATTAACAATTACCTAGGAATGAATTGTATGAAAACAATGTAACAATCAGTGGAAGCAGAGTTTCAACAAAATAGATTTTTAACAAGGTACGAATAAAAACAACACTAACGCAAAATAGTGAATCTTGTGAAGAAGGTGGGCCCTTTCCTTCTCACAAGATTCCCCAAAAATGAAAGAAACTAAAAAGAAATGCTCAGAATGATTTTTTATTCATCTGTCAAATGTTTCAAGTTACAATATCCAACGTGAACACGCTTCTTCTCTGTGATTCATTTCCAGCTAATCCTTTCCGTTACCCCCCTTTAATGCTCATTTCTCCACTATTTAAATAGGAGATTCCTCTTAATACAATTGATCATAAAATTACATGTGTACATACAAATCCTATTCTTAGTATGATCTAATGTTCTATGCTAGAATAGGATATTCTGATCTCCAATAGCAAAATGTTGTTACAGTAGTTGGAATGGTGTTGGCTTGAGTTACAGCTGTTGTGGCCCATGTAACAGATTCTTTATTTATCTTTTCTTGTTACTGTTGTTTATAGAATATTGTTTCAATGTCGCAAATCACAGATTGTTTCAGCAACAGAATTTGCATACTGTTGATTGTTTCAACAATGTGGTCTTCAAGCAACAACAGTATGTTAATTGCAGTTCAAACTGTTTTAGAAACTATATATTTAATCGCTAAGTATGAGAGTAATGTAAAATTACATGTAAAACAAATTAAACATATAGTAAAAAGAACAAACGTTATATACCTTTGGGAAAATAGGTTAAGGTGATAATGTAGGGTTAAATGTGAGTGGGAAAATAATGTAATGATAGCAAAAAGTATGAACAAAAAGGTACATTATAGGGTCCTAACATCCCCCCCAACTAAAAAGGATGCATGTCCTCAGGCAACTTCAATCTGAATCAGAATTCGGATACCGAATCTGGGCGTGCAAATTACTTAAGCAGTAGTTGTGGAAAGTGTTGTCTGTTGGAGCTCTGAATCCTTGAACACATTGTAGTCTTTGCCAAGCTGTTGTTTCAACCTTCTTGGGCAACTTATGATGAACTTGATATTTCTTTGCTGGCATCCACAGAATAGGAAAATGTTACTAATAACCTATCCAATTTTCATCACATTGCTGGACACATTTGATATAACTAGATACCTGGGAGATTGTTGTCTCAAGATTGGTAGGACTAGAGGGATTGTGCTCCTTCCTTTTCTTAGAAGATTGTTGCCAAAACATGTTATTTTCTTCTAGGGCAGTAGTCTCTGTGGATTTAATAAGTTGTTGGCAATCCTGAAGTATTGTTGCCTGAAGTTGCCTTATGTATTGATTCATCCCTAGTTTCTTAAAAAAAATGTAATATTCTGCAACAAAGGTGGTAGTGTTATGTGGTTCTAGCTGAATCCAAAGGAGACAATTATCTTCATTATGCTTGGCAGCTAGAAAATCATTCTTCCATGTAATTTGGTTGGTAAGGAAGGAGACTAGTGCCTGAATCTGAATATCACCAACAAGAGGGTTGAGATTAAGTTGTTTGTTCTCAGGAATAGCTTCGTTATGAAGATATATCTCACATAATATATGTTGATCAGTAGTAGAGGCTTTTGCAAAGGTTTTAACAAAATATTCTGGTTTTAGCACTGCATAGGGTCTTCCTTCTTTGATTGATTTGATCTGAAAAAATGTCAGTCATTCTATAAGGAAAAGAGAGTAATTTGAGGAAGGTTTCCTTGCAGCCAACAATTTTTGTACCAAATCAAACATCAGGAGCAATTTGCCTTTTAACTCTTCAATCTGCTTCTTGTGGGCATGAGATTCTTGGCGTGTTTGCTTCAAAGCTTCCCAGTTTGAATAGATGTGGTTCAGCCAAAGTAGTCTGTGCTCCTGCAAACTTTTGTCCTGTATAATAGCAGACTCATTTTTCCATTTGTCCATTATTTCCTACTCATTCCATGGTTGAGTTTGTGTTCCAGCATTGCAAGTGGTAGGCCGAGGTAGGGTCTAAGTGGCTTGTTCCACAAGAGTAGAGGTATTGGTTTTGCTAGGAGTGGAAGCTTCATCAATAGGTAGTGTTTGTGTTTCAGCATCGTCAATGGTAGGCCGCAGTAGAGTCTGAGTGGACTGTTCCACAAGAGTAGGGGTAGATTCATCAATAGGCAGTGTTTGTGTAGCTTTACTAATAAAAATAGGGGCTTCAGATGTGGCAGTTATTGTAGTCCAGGGTTCATCTTTTTGAATTTTGGAAGGTCCTATTGGTTCTTGTGTAACGGTAGGGTGTTCTTCTTATTTAACTGCAAAAGTAGTAGGTGGAGGGGAAGCTCTAGGAATTGGAATTTGAACCACTTTGTAGCCTGCTTGATAATAAACATCCCCACATTGGCTGCACATATACTCTCTACACTGATCATCTTTTTTGTTTTTCTCTTCCATGGCCGCTACGCGAGCTAAGGTATCCAAATTAAGTTCCCTGTCATAGGCTTCCTTTGCCATTACCATCTCTTGTTTGTAAGCTTCCAATTATGATCTCAAAAACTCGTTTTCTTGTAAGAGAGAAGCCATTGTTGGTTCTGGTTGTTGATCTGTCATCGGTGTATCAAAAGGGGTGATTATTTTTTGTGTAGTGGTCACAACCTCGGTAGCTGGTTCTTGTGGAGCAGCTACAAAATTAGGAGCTGAGTCTTGTGTTTTAGCCACTTGATGTAAGGTAAATAGTGTTTCCACACCCTGGGCATGTGATTCTTGAATTTTTGGAATAAAGTCAGCAGCTGGTTCTTGTGTTTCATCTATTGAATGAGTAGTTGGTTCTTTTGTAACAACTATTGTTGCAACATCCTGGTCATCTGGTTCTTGTATTTGAGGAATGAAGTCAGTAGTTGGTTCTTGTGTTTCAGCTGTAGATGGTTCTTGTGTAACAACTATAGATGGTTCTTGTGTTTCAGCTACTGAATGAGTAGCCGGTTCTTGTGTTTCAGCTACTTGATATAAAGAAAATGATGTCGCAACATCTTGTGCTTCTGAATCTTGTGTTTCAGTGCTCGGGGTTTGGACAGGTAAAAATTTCAGGGTTTGGGAGGGTAGAGGTGTATGAGTTTTTAACAAAATGGGTTGGGGGTTTAGGGCAGTGGAAGTAGTGGTTGTTCTTGTTGAATCCCTCGTTCGTTTTTTTGGTAAAAAGGAAGGAAAAGTAGGAATTTGATTCTTTCTTTTGCGTGTGGGTTTTTCCTCAGTGATGGGGCAGGGAGGGTTATCAGGTTTTTCTTCTTCAGAATCATCGCTAAGGATATGAACAATAGGGGTAGATGATTCTGGTAAGTTATGGGGTGGACTTGGTATGGTAGGAAGGCTGATTGGATCAATTGGATCTATAGGCAGATTAATAGGTATTTCCAGAGGGTTAGGAAGGTTTTGTGGTTGCTCTTCATGAGGATTTTCAGGATGTTCAGCAGCTTCCTCAGGGTTTATGGGTGGATTGTTTAAGGGAAGGTTTTGTTGTGAAAAACCCTTTTAGATGAGTAGTTGAACGAGACGGTGATGGGTGAGGGAAAGGGAAGGATTTTTAGCCTGTTTGCAATAATGCGACATGTTTCTAAGACATCCGAGCAGATAGTAAGGAATATTGACCAGTCTAGCATGTCGTAAATGAGATAACAAGACAAAATCGTACTGGTAGACTACCTGGTATCAACCTTCATAGGTGAGATAGTGCTTGACAAACTATGTAACTTTCGGCCAAGGAGGTGGCAACGAGCTAAGTCGAACACCCCAACCTTTAGGTTTAACTTGTTCTCCTGGCAAGAGAAAATCCTACTGGGCATTAAGGATAATATGTTTGCGGCTGAACCAACGAATGCCCGTGATGGGAAGACCCAAAACCTATGCTATATCATCCTCTGTGACTGGGATCCTAACCCCTTGAACAATAGAATGGTCTTGTTGAAGATTCTGAGCAAATTGAAGAACCTGTTGTTGATCAAATCCCTAGAGCCTCTGAAAATAACCCAACCAGCCTGCCTGCTGAAAGATTTGGTAGACTTCTGGATATAATTCTATCAGGGTTGTCATGGCGGGTTCGTATTGTTGGATTACTGAGAGGGGGGGTGAATCAGTAATAGAGAAATTTAATCCCTTTTAACCATATAATCCAAGTGCTATATCAATGAAGCATTATTATCCAATAACTGCAGAGTAAATAAGCAATGAACAAATGAACAATCA
>ML868131.1:15373-25496 GCA_009831015.1 Picea engelmannii
CATATCAGAAAAGATTCCTATAACTGCTCTTTGAAAGGTTGTTGGTGCATTACATAGTCCAAATGGGAGGACTCTATAAGAAAAAGTTCCCCATGGGCTAGTAAAAGTGGTCTTATCTTGGTCTTGGGGTGCAATTTTGATCTAATTATATCCACTGAAACCATCTAAGAAGGAGAATAATTTCTTCCCTGACAAACTATCTAACATCTGATCAATGAATGGTAATGGAAAGTGATCTTTTTGAGTGGCTTTATTTAAGGCTCTATAGTCTACACATACTCTCCATTTTCCATTTTTCTTAGGAACTATTACCAACGGGGAAACCCATTCGTTGTCCGATATAGGATATATAAACCTTGCATTAATCAATTTTTGAAGTTCCTCCTTAAGAATTTTTCTTAAATTAGGGTTCATTCATCGTTGAGATTGGCAGATCGGTTGACAATCTTCCTTGATATAGATACAATGAGTACATAATTCGGGAGAGATTCCTTTCATATCTGTATAGTCCCATGCGCGTGCTTCCTTATGTTCAAGAAGTAACTTCATTAATTGTTGTGTTTCAACAACCATCAGGTTGGGATTTATGTTCAGTGTTTTGCCAGGTTCAATTTCTATTGGTATACTTTTAGAAGAGATGGTGGCTGATGTTTGAGGTGGGTTTTCAAAGTTAAGGTTTTCTTGGGTATCTGACTCCAAAAGTGCATCTAGTTGGTTATGAGTTTCTGGAGTCACAGAGGAAGGTTCACAAATAAAATTATTAATTACTTCATCCTCAGTGGCATCTTTAAGGCTTAAGGCTTGTCCGATAGTCAATATAGGTTGAGTAGTTTGATCATCAAAGTCCACCCATAAGGAATTTTCATTATTAATCAAGGGTGTAGCATGAGGGTAGAGGGTAAGATTTTTAGTCTTGTATTCATTGGAAATTATCATTGAACTAGATCTACAGCTAATAAAGGCACCTGCTATGGCTAGCCAAGGCCTGCCCAAAATTAGAGGGTGACCCCCCAACTTTGTTTTAGGTTGTAATACCACAAAGTCAGCTGGATAATTCTAGGATTTAACTAAGATTATTAGGTCTTCAATGACTCCTTTTGGTTTGATGGTAGAACGATCAACTAATTCTAGAATGGTTGGGGTATCTCTGATTTCATTCTTTAGTTGTAACAGTTGTGAAGTTTCAAGAGTCATAATATTGATAGCAGTGCCTGAGTCTACCAGAACTCGAGGAATTATTGTTTTTCCAATTTGCACTATGAAGGTAGGATGGTTGGGATCACCATATTTAACTAGAGGAGCTTTACCTGACATTAGTGTGGACAAATCACCCATGACATGAACTATGAGGGGATCTTTAGTTTTCCTACTAGGTTTCTTAACACAAATGTCTCACATAGTTCTGGCATAAATTGTTACGTCTCTTAGTGCTTGTAATAGTGGAATTTTGACATAAAGATTTTGTAATTCCCCTAGAAGATTGAAAGTAGGTGGCTCACGCATTTTAGTCAAAGCTAAACGCTCAGGGAATGGTGGTTTTGTTGTTTCGGCCATAGTGTTGGGGGACGATTGTACCTCTTCAGGTACATTGTTCTTTTTTATTTCTTCTTTATTGGAATCATAAGAGGTCACATCATCAATGATCGGTTCTACTATTTTCCTAGATCGTAAATGAATATCATTGCATTGTGCAGGGAAAAGAGAAAGTATAGGCTGGTTTTGAATATCAATGCACTGTATAGCCTTATTATTAGGGTTAGGCTTAGGTTGTATAGGTAGTTGGGGCCTCATCATTTGATTGTTTGGTGGAGTACCTGATGGTAAAGAGAGTGGTTGCTAAAATTGTGATTGAAATTGAGGCAATTGATTTGGGAACGAGGGTTGTTGACCTCTCCAATTTGGATTCCATTGGTTAAGGTAAGGTTGTTGTTGTGGAGGCCAAGGAGTGCACATTGTTGGGTCTACAAAGGGAGGGTTTGTTTGTTGCATGGGTGGGTAATTCATTTGATTGAGGGGTGGGTATTGCATTTGATTAAAAGGAGGGTAATTTTCTTGATTAAAAGAAGGATAGTTATTCCAACGATTAGAAGATGCAAATGGCATATTAGAATTCATACCTTTTCCCCACGGCTGCCATTGCCTTCTCTGTGTCAATAGATAGATAGCTTCAGCTTCGTCATCAGTTGGTTTTAATGCTTCTTTGATTCTTGGTAACGAAGGGCATTGTTGAGTTTCATGATCCTTATAAAAAATGGTGCAGATTGGCTTTGTGTCCAATGGAAATTCCATTCATGGGTACTTATCTCTGCATTTGGAACAAAAGATGGACAGAGCTGCTTCTGCTTCGGCTTGTTTCTTTTGAATCTGCAAGGTATCAATTTGTGAAGCAAAAGAACTTAACATTTCAGTTTTAAAACCCTCAAGTAAATTACCTATTTCAGCTCTTGTTGCTCCTCCACTGGCTGATTTTTGAACTCTTGAAAATGTGGTATCCTTGTTGTTTGATCTATTCCTTGCGGCTCCTCTTGAACATATTTTACATAGGTTAACAATTTCATCATATGATTCTTTAGATATGTCCCCTTTACCAAGAATATTCAACATATCTAGACAGTCATCCCTTACTCCTTTTAATAATATTGTTTTAAGAATATCTTTACTTACATCAGGGTGACTAGATCTTTGTAGATTATACTGTAGCCTTTCCAAAAAGTCCTCCAAATTTTCATCCTCTTTCTATATCATCTTGAATAATTCCTCTCTTTTTTCTCTTGTTCGGCAATAGTCTTGATATTTGTGCATAAATTTATGTTTCATCTAATCCCATGTTGTGATTACATGACCTCCAAGACTCATGAACCATCTTAATGCATTTCCCTTTAATGTTGCTGGGAATATATTTAATTTTTGAGCATTGGAAATGTAATCATAACTTCTGCATAATATGTCAAACTCGAAAAGGAATTCATCAGGATCTTCAGAAGATAAACCATGAAAGTTAGGTAAGGCTGAAATTGGGATATTCTTCATGGGAGCTACTCCTCTAGGGAGATCACCAATAGGAAATCCTAAGGTATAAAAAGAGTTTTCATCGTTTACCTCTGCTTCAAGACCTGTCTGTTCTTCATGGTGCAGTTCTTCATTATACTCATCCATGGTTTCTTCTATTTGTTCCACTGCTGCACTTGCTCGATCCTCAATGTTTTCTGCTGGTTTCTCAACTATCTCAGGGCTCCAAATATCTTTCCCCATTTCAAAGTTCGCTTGAAAGGAAGGTTGAGGCTTTGGTTTTCTAGAGCTTGGTCATTGAGGAACAACATATTCAGATTTTGATATAATCTGGTCGATGAAGGTCTTTCTTCCTCCTCTTCCTCTGCCCCTGCCACCTGTAGGGTCAGTTTCCTTGGGGGTCCACGTCCTCTCATGCAATCTGTACATCTAAAATAAAAACGTAAATGCTTCTGAAATCTATAATTTCCTTCCCCGACAACGGTGCCAAAATGTTGGTCACTATAATTTCTTATTAATTAAACAATCAAGTGTTACATAAATTGTCAACCTAGGGAAGTCTGTTTATTTCAAAGGCAATCACACACTGTATATGCTCAATCTCAAAAGAAATCTAGAATTGTAGTACTAATCACGCCTTGCTTGAACAGACTGAAGTTCTACTTTGAATTATAATAAAATCAATCTATCTATTGTAGTGTTTTAAGATTCAAAAGGAAATAACTATCATAAGAATCCTGGATTACATTAAAGAGTAGCAACCTAGGAAAAATGAACTTTTCATCACACTGTAAAGATGGTTAACTATTCTGTAACAGAGAACAGGACCCTATTCCCCAAGCAGGAATCTTCAGCACCTGTCTCTGATTATCACACTTTCATAAACTCATTCTGCAAACAGAATTACCAATCAAAATGATTAACAATTACCTAGGAATGAATTGTATGAAAACAATGTAACAATCAGTGGAAGCAAAGTTTCAGCAAAACAAATTTTTAACAAGGTATGGATAAAAACAACACTAACGCACTACAAAACTAATGGGTGAATCTTGTGAAGAAGGTGGGCCCTTTCCTTCTCACAAGACTCCCCAGAAATGAAATAAACTAAAAGGAAATGCTCAGAATGATTTTGTATTCATCTGTCAAATGTGTCAAGTTACAATATCCAGCGTGAACACGCTTCTTCTTTGTGATTCGTTTCTAGCTAAGCCTTTTCGTCCCCCCCCTTTAATGCTCATTTATCCACTATTTAAAGAGGAGAATCCTCTTAATACAATTGATCATAAAATTACATGTGTACATACAAATCCTATTCTTAGACTGATCTAATATTCTATGCTGGAATAGGATATTCTGATCTCCCACAGAAAAATGTTGTTATAGTAGTTGGAATGGTGTTGGCTTGAGTTATAGTTGTTGCAGCCCATGTAACAGCTTCTTTATTTATCTTTTCTTGTTATTGTTGTTTTTAGAATACTGTTTCAGCGTCGCAAATCATGGACTGTTTTAGCAACGAAATTTGTGTACTGTTGATTGTTTCAGCAACATGGTCTTCAAGCAGCAACAATATGTTAACTGCAGTTCAAACTATTTCAGCAACTATATATTTAATGGATAAGTATGAGAGTAATGTAAAATTACATGTAAAACAAATTAAACATATAGCAAAGAGAAGAAACGTTATATACCTTTGGGAAAATAGGTTAAGGTGATAATGTAGGCTTAAATGTGAGTGGGAAAAGGATGTAATGATAGAAAAATGTATGAACAAAAAGGTACATTATAGGGTCCTAACATATACTAGTACCATATAAGGCTTCTGCTGCATTTTACTGGCAAAGATGAAATGAACATTCCCTTCTATTTGTTGAGAAGCATAGGAAAAATGTCAGATAGGGTTCAATCCAAATTAAAATCCGTGGATACTATCATTTTTCATTCTGGTTTGATTAGAATGTTGGTTTCTGAAGCACTGAGAAAGAGAAACATCTCATGGGAACACTTCATTTCTTCTGCTCACATGAAATTAGACATAGCATCTAGTTCTCAGTCATAGATACCAGGCCCTTTTCCATCCACCAGTGCTTCTCCAACATGAACTAGCAAGAAAAGAAAGAGTAAGGCCCATGTTCAAGATCAAGAAGCCATTAAGGAAGTTGCAAGAACTAATAAGGAAGCCTAACATTCTCCATAGAGAGACATTTCACCCCCTACTGCACCAGAATTAGAAGAGGTCCCTTCCTCTACTAAACCCACAACCAAGAAATGAAGGAAACTACACTTCTCTTCATCTCCTTCAACAACTAGCACCAAGATCAGAAATCCTTTCACAAGGTCATCATCTCTCAAAGGGGATGTTGAAGAACAAGTCCTACCAAAGGTTTCCATTCTAAAGAAGAAGAAAGATAATGGCAAAGGCATTGAGAAGCCTGTTGAGATAGAAGAAGTAATCCCTGTGCAACAGGAATATGAAGCCATTAAAAATCCTGTTGATAATGTCCACATCATCACTCCACCTAGCAACCATACCTTCAAAATATTGATTAAACAACTTAGGGAAGCTAGGAAGGAGGTGGCTCGTCTGAAATATGAATCCCTATCTGAAAGTATTAAGATGAAAGAGCTCATGGATGGTTACAACCACACTCTTGACTTAGAAATATTTACAACAAGAAGAGCCCAACCTCTTCATAGGAAACTCAATAACCTCTATAGGAAAAACAAAGACTTTCAATCTCATAACAGAAAGCTCAAAGCAGAGTTGCAACAATTTCAGGATGAGATGGCTCAAAGAAACTTGAATGTGTTGGTTGAAGATGCTATTGAAAAGGAGAATCCAATAGCCAAGGAAAGCATAGCTCAAATGAAGAAGCATGTTACTACTAAAGGGAAGCATGTTGATGTGCCAAAGGGAAGTCCTCCTTCCACAAGAAGGAGTGTCAGGTTGATGAAGTGATTGGTGAAAGGTGAGATCCATTTTTTAGGATTGCCCCATTCTGCAACAATAAGTGATTAAGGAAATATTAATTTTTTCCACCTATATAGGCTATACAGGCTTCTAATGCATATTTCTAAGGATTTTTTATGTTTTTCAAAGAGTTAATCTCTTCAATAGGAGTAGCACATACATTCTGTAGCACTATGGCACTACAAAATTGTCTAATTTTTATATTCTATCAGTATGCTACCTATAACACTGCCTGATCGCCTAAGGCTGGTGTAGCGATGGTGCTGCTAAATTCCCGAGGGTGCTACCAAATCTGTCAGCAGTGAAATGATGGTGCTATGAATTCAGCTAGGTTATATTGAATCGCACGTAGATACACATGCATGCGCTACCAAAATTTTAACAGAGAGTTAATTACACGGGTAGGCGCTACCGAAATTTTGACAGAGGCCAAATTCTGCACAGAGACACACAGGCCTGACGCTACCCATTTGGAATGCCTATTTTGAAGGTTGCGCTATGGAATTAAAGGGAATTTGGTGGGGACACTACAAAATCTTGCTACCCAGAGCGCTATCGAAAGACGCTACCAACAGGTACCAGGAACCAAGGGGTTCAAATTATCATCGTTGTGAGTGGTTGATGATGTGGAGAAAGGAAGAGATGGTATTTGGCAGCATGATGACAGTTTTCATGCATGGAAATGCGCATCAAATAAGATCAAGTTAGTTCAAAAGTTGGTTGGATCAGTGGCCAACATTTTCCTTTTTTATAGCTTAGTTTTTATCTTAGTTGTTAGAGGAAATAACTAATTGGATATTTTCATGGGAGGAAGGCCAACTCACACCTCCAATTGTTGCCTTTCCTTTTTTGTTATAAATAGATAGTCTAAATTCTTCAGTATGTTTGAATGGTTGATCTAGGCTCCCTTATTTTGTAATATTTTGATGAAGCTACTGGTTAATTAGTGATGTACTTGATTTGAGACTTCATGATTAATATAAGTCAACTTTCTTACTCCAACTTATTTGCCTCTGATATTGAATTATTCATGCTTGAATGATTCACATGGATTGTTGTAGTGATATTATGATGAATTTTTTATTATAGTATTAATATGATGTTCTTCAGTTTCCTTAAACTTTGAATCAAGAAGATATTGTGTTTGAGTTTTTCTTCCTTAGGCTGCTTGAAGACCTGATGTCCATAGCAGACCTCTACATTTTCCTCACCAAATTCTTCCCTCTAATCACCTTTACTCCCACTTACTGACTAAATTTAATCAATACCTCAATTGCTTGTGCATGTTAGCCCAAATTTCTAAGTTAGAACAATATTGTCTTGACTCTTGTCCATTTGACCTCTTTAAAACTCATTTACATTTACACATAACCTGATGGTTACTAGGCTTACCTTCTATGAAATTTGAGGGTGATTTGTAGTGCTAACATGTTCTTTCAAATTCGATAGCTAATTCTCTGGCCCTCTGTTGCTTCAACTTATCCTCTTGTTCTTCTATTAGTCGCGCTATTTTTCTAGCTATGAAGTCCCTTAATTCTTGCTTTTTTTGTTCTGTAGCTTCCTCCTCTTCTTTCCTTCTTACCTGGTCCTTCTCAATCCAAGTCTTTCCTAACAAAAGTGCAAAAGGGGTGTTGTTCTCAAAAAACTTAATGAATTCAAATTATTCTTCGGTCGATGTTTCATGAGCACCCATAGGTACATTAGTAACTCTTCCGCATAGGGTTATCATCTTTCCTTTAAACAATATTGTCCTTCCCAATGAAGGAACCATAGCAGGATTTCCCAAAATTTCCCAAGTTCTTTCTGGCATAATATTCACTTGTGTTTCCTCATCCAAGACACAGTCTATGTCGAAGTCTCCTATTGTTATTTCTATGCACTGCATCTGTTTTAAGATCTCGATTAAACTGATGTCTCTGTGATCATTCAGTGTTTCTTTCAGTGATAATAACATAGTCTCTAATTCTTTCTTGTTTTCTAACATATCCTTAGTCCCTTGACCTTCTTCATAGTTTTATTGTCTCATGTTTATCTTTTCAACTTTGGAAATCATTATAGGGAAATCCTCAACTTCATGGCCAATAGATTTACAACAAAGAAAAATAGGATCTACACCAGGGAATTCCTTATCAAGATGTCCCAGTCTTCTTCAATTATAACACATTTTCAATTCTCTCTTTATTTTAAATGACCCCCAGCCTTTCATGTATGACGCACTAGGATCATAGTGATGGACCTGCAATTTGCAAAAATTCTTTCTAGGTTCCTGCATCCACTTGTTAGTCCAAAAATTCTTTCTATGCATAGGAATAACATATCTTTCTCTATTTCTATCAAGTTTATTCAGATCAACTCTTTCTTCTAGTTGTTCCCTAGTTTTCATACTAGGACAAAATCTATCAAACATACCTAGATTCATACTTTCAAAGCTGTTATCTCTCCAGGAAACTCTCCTAGACTGTATCTCAGAGATGCTTGGTAACTTAAACTTTTTGTAACTATTTTCTCAATAATGGGTGTGGGTTTGGATCAAGATGAATATCTTAAATCACTGGATTGTATCTTCAAAACAGTCTAGCTATATTTATGCAATACAAGGCCTTCAAGAGCTATTATCGGATAGGTTTGTAAATCAAATGGATAAGAAAACCTATCAATTAACCATAACATACATAAGAAATATATATGATGGTTCAACAAACTAGAAAAGGATGCTTATGATTCTTGCTTAACAGTCAAAAGTAAGATGACAGATACCATGGGACCATTAAACATAGACAAAAGAATGATTTCAACTCATAGGCATAGACAAAGATAAAAGAGAGTCTGACAATAACAATGAAAGAAGCTTGTAGGCTTAATATATTAAACAAAGTGTATTTAAACAATAACAATGGATTATAGAACTCAAAATCAAACCTTTTGTTCATCAAATGTTTTGGGCTTTATAGCCCTTTACAAACAGTTTCAAGATCCTAGATTACTGAATTGAATTTTGCCAAAAATAGAAAATCAATAGCTGGCCCAAGAAAGTAGGTAAAGATCCCATAAACTAAGTCAAATTCAAATTCTCAAATGATCTTTATGTTCTTCAGATTCTTTGGCAGGTGTAGTGAGCCTTCCGAGGCTACTGGATCTCATGTGATATGGGAGGAGCGGAACATGACACTTGTTGACAGTCAAACAACCTTATATCCTTGAAAATGGCTAACCGTTTTTACCTTTCTGTCTTGTAGAACACCTCCAAAACCAAAACAAACTCTTGATAAGGATGTCATTAATTATCTTCCATCGGTTGGAACCATTTCTGAGGATTTTGGACAAGGAAAACTTGGACCTGTGCAAAAACATTAACTTTCTGCCTTATCAACGCTTTCGATAGCTAGAGTAGATAGAATTTGAACCAATTATCTACCGAAAGCTTTGCTTTCGGTGGCTAATGAATAATCGATATGTTCACCTAAGCCATTGAAACCTGAGATTATCAAAATTTCAAAAATACCCTTGTATTAGATCAAAAACGCCTTAGGAAAAATCTTTTTAGGCTTCTGCATCTTGCTTAAAAATTGTAGGGTTACTGGTTGCCTCTGGTTCATTACACTGAACTGCCACCTTTGTCAGGGTCTCAAGAGAAGCATGTGTCTGAGCTTGGTGTTTTGAAGACATAGCTTGTTTCCTCAAAGCCCTGACCTTTTTCTTCAAGCCCTGAGCTACTCTCCATAAGCTATTGTAGTCTTTTACAATCTTGTCCTTCTTTTTCTTCTCCTTTATGATTTCATGGGCTAATCTTTCCAAGGATGAGTTGATTTCTGCGAAGTTCTTTGACATGGTTTCATACCTGGTTTCTATTACCCTTTCTAGCACTTCTTGCTCAGCTAAATTCCTCTTAAGCTTCTTGATTTCCTTTGATTTACTCTGCTTCACTCGTTTGCTAGATGAGGCATCTGCAATTTGTGGTTCTTGTTCTTCTTGAGGTGTAGGTGATGGAAGGTCCTCATAACTTGATGTGTATATATCCACAAAAATAGAATTTTCACACCCTGTGGTAATTGAATCCTCATGCCTTGTTTCAATCTAGTGCTCTTCATCCTCCGAGTCTGTGTAAGGAAGATTAAGAATGTTTTTGTTCACTGTGGATTCTTT
>WSFP011437734.1:0-20918 GCA_009831015.1 Picea engelmannii
GTAGTGAGGACCCAACTAGAGGAACTAGTCACCCATCAGAATATTACAATACATATTGACTCTCTACACATGGTTGACAATATGAAGTACACCGCAGATCCATGTGAATATATAGAAGATAATTGTTCATGGCCATGAATAGGAAATTCAAAGTAGACATATACAATAGGCGGTCAGAGTCACGAACAAGACATAGTGGAGTCCGGTCTCAAAATCAACTGAAGATATTTGTATACAATGAAGTACAATTTGATCTTCCATTATCATTGAAGTCATATAGGTATTGGTATGATGAAAGACAATAACGTGTATGAGGTGTTACTACTATGAATTGGAGGTCTTCTACACTAGTCGTTGATGGTGCAAGTCTACATCATGTGAATAAAGGAGTTGAAGTTGAACACAATGAGACTTTGTTTGATTATCGGTCATTGAGGTATACCATTAACAAACGCGAGACAACCCACTGATGATGAAAGTAGGTGTCAAGGCACCAAGTACATTCAACAAGTGTGAATAAAGGTGTTAAGGTCGAACACTTGAGGAATCCATCGAGTAGGACACATTGATGTATTCCCAACTATTGATGGTGAGAGAACCTGCCACTGATGATTGCAAGCCTCTAGGTACTCTTATGACTCTAGATCTCGATTCCAGAATATATGAGTTGAAGTTGATGGAACGAGATCCGCTTAAAGGAGAGTATTAAGGTATCTCTCATCATACAACACGAGGTACAAATAAATACTTTGAAAATTAGGAAGAACTCAGACGAACAGGGTATGCACGAACCAATGACCATGTGCATCTCTCACGTGCACCAGATGCAAGTAGTACACAAAAGAGGCCCTCTGAATAGTAGTCAATAATGAAAAATGTCGACAAAGGCGAGGAAACCACCAATAAGGTCTAATGGAATCTAAGGAACTGCACGAATCCCAATGTGTGAATAGATTTCTTGTTGTCGAACACAAGGAAAACCACCTAGTTAGCAATCAATGAAGAGATGTCATTTGTTGGGTTGAAGGTCACCTACCAATGGTGAAAGTAGGCCCAGGGTGCAAGGTAGAACAACAACTTCATGTGATTCTAAGATTCACTTGTAAGGGGATGGACGACATGCAAAGTCAAGAATTATGAGGAATGACCGACACAGGTTTCGATTTCCTTTGAACCAAAGCATGAGACAGATGGATAACTCAGGCAACATAGACTCAAGACTGAACATTGACAAAAGTTTGTGACGCAGGAGGCATCAACAAACTCTCTATAGGGACTGGAAGAATAACCAATCGGAGGAGTAAAACTTTGAGTAACGAGTTCAACTTCCTAAGGCCATGCTAAACCAAAACCTTTGATGAATGGACTCAAAAATTTGTGTTATGTTCAAAGGCGACACAATTGTTGCCAATAGGAGACAATACTCTTTTCTCGCCCTTCTATTTTTTTGTTTTCTTTTTCATAGATGTGAAAGAATTTTATGATACAATAGAGGAAACAAGTGTCTTGAACATGCCAACTAGTTCCATGGAGTGGAACATACCCATGCTTGATGCAAGGGAATATATGCGAGATATGGACACTCGGGGGATGTTTCCTCTTGGGGTAAAGGGTGTCAAGCTACAAAGGATATATGGAAGGAACTGCTTGGCGAATGCCGAGAATTGTTGGGGAAATAGGCTTATAACAAGAAAGTGTGAGCTGACATTAGGTTCAACAATGCATGCAGGATAATGAAATGCAATTACAACTCGACATTAGGAAGAAACTTCCAGTAGTGTTATTTTTCGTAGATTTAGTCCCCTGGGCCCCAAAAAGCATAAAACAATACCAAGGAGAATTCTTCTAGCCAATGGTGACTAGAGTATTCATTTTTTGTAATTAGTCTATTTGGTCCAGAAAAAGGTTAATCTTATACTAAAATAAACATCCTTTCAAAGCCATTTAACGAGTGTGAAATAGACAAGCTCACTCGACAATCTTTTCATTTTTAAGGAGTCTGAAAAGAGCTTAACTAAGACTTTAGGATGTTGTTATGAGCAACAATGGAGGGAGTTCCATAAGTAGTGGTCAGAATGAGATTGAGTAAGAAGAATGAGGTTCAAATGCAAAGTCATAACAAGACTATAAGGGACTCTTGGAACTTCTACATGGGCACCAAATGGAAAATAATGTTCTAACTAGTGCACCCATGTTTGGTAAGTGTCTACCACTTAATAATAACACTTCTAGTAACAACAAGAACGTTTTGTGTTGCTAATAATTGGCCTCGTACCCAGGGCATATGAATCGTGGTCATAGGGTGATTCAAAAATGCAAAGCGAGGTGAAAACCTATCCTGTATGCCAGTGACGATATATACCTGTTGGAGGCACAAACGGGCTAAAGAATGGTAGAAATCCATTGCATCCTGGAAAAACCACTTCAAACCAGGTCCTACACTGCATAATTAGTCCATAGGTATGGGAGTCCCTTATAGTCCCGTTCGAATTTGCGTTCGAACCTCATTCTTCTTACTCAATCTCATTCTGACCACTACCTATGGGACACCCTCCATCATATAATGCCCATAACAACATCCTAGAGTCTTAGTTAAGCTCTTTTCAGACTCCTTAAAAGTGAAAAGATTGTCGAGTGAGCTTGTCTCTTTCACACTCGTTAAATGGATTTGAAAGGATGTCTATTTCGGTATAAGTTTAACTCTTTTCTAGACCAAATAGACTAATTACAAAAAATGAATACTCTAGTCACCATTGGCTAGAAGAGTTCTCCTTGGTATTGTTTTATTCTTTTTCAGGCCCAGGGGACTAAATTGATGAAAAATAACACTACTGGAAGTTTCTTCCTAATGTCGAGTTATAATTGCATTTAATTATCCCGCGCACATTGTTGAGCCTAATGTCGGCTACCGCTTTCTCGTTATAAGCCTATTGCCCCAACAATTCTCAGCATTGGCCAAGCAGTGCCTTCCATATATCCTTTGCAACTTGACACCCTTTACCCCAAGAGGAAACATTCGTCGAGTGTCCATATCCTGCATATGTTCCCTTCCATCGAGCATAGGTATGTTCCACTCCACGGAACTAGTTGGCTCGTTCGTGAAACTCATTTCCTCTCTTGTATCATAGCATTCGTTCACGTCTATGAAAAAGACAAAAAAAAAATCGAAAAAAAAAGAAGGGCGGGAAAAGAGTATTGTCTCCTATCAGAAACAATCGTGTCACCTTTGAATATATAATTTTTTTTTGAGTCCATTCATCAAAGGTTTGGGTTTAGCATGGCCTTAGGAAGTTAAACTCATTACTCAGAATTTTACTCCTCCGACTGGTTATTTTTCCAGTCCATATGGAGAGTTTGTCGATGCCTACTACGTCACAAACTTTTGTCAATGTTTAGTCTTGAGTCTATGATGCCTAAGTTATCCATCTGTCTCATGCTCTGGTTCAAAGGAAGTCTAAACCTGTGTCGGCCATTCCTCAAAATTCTTGACTTTGCATGTTGGCCATCCCCTTACAAGTGAATCTCAGAATCACATGAAGTTGTTGTCCTACCTTGCACCTTGGGCCTACTTTCATTATTGGTACATGACCTTGAACCCAACATATGACATCTCTTCATTGGTTGCTAACTAGGTGGTTTCCCTTATGTTCGATGGCAAGAAATCTATTCACACATTGGGATTCGTGCAATGTCTTGGATTCCATTAGACCTTATTGGCGGTTTCCTCGCCTCTGTCGACAATTTTCATTATTGGCTGTTATTCAAACGGTCTCTTTCGTGTACTACTTGCATCTAGTGCACATGAGAGACACACATGGTCATTGGTTCGTGCATACCCTATTCATTTGATTTCTTACTAATCATCAAAATATTGCTTTGTACCTCGTGGTGGATGATGAGAGATACCGTAATGCTCTCCTTTCAATGAATCTTATTCCATTAACTTTAGCTCATCTATTATGGAATCAAGATCTAGAGTCATAAGAGTACCTAGAGGCTTACAGTCATCAGTGGCAGGTTCCCTCGCCATCCACAGTTGGGAATACATCAATGTCTCTTGCTTGATGGATTCCTCAAGTGTTCGACCTCGAAACCTTTATTCACATTTTTTGAATGTACTCTGTTCCTTGACACCTACTTTCATCATTGGTGGGTTGTCTCGCATTTGTTAACGATATACCTCAATGACCGGTAATCAAACGAAGTCTCATTGTGTTCGAATTCAACTCCTTTATTCACATGATGTATACTTGCACCATTGGCGGCTAGTGTAGAAGACCTCCAGTTCATAGTAGCAACACCTCATACCTAATGGTGTCTTTCATTGTACCATTACCTTTATGATTTCAGTGATCATGGAAGATCATATTGTACTTCATTGTATACATATATCTTCAGTTGATTTTGAGACTAGACTCCACTGTGTCTTGTTCGTGAGTATGACCGCCTATGGAATATGTCTACTTTGTATTTCCTATTCATGGCCATCAACAATTATCTTCTATATATTCACATGGATCTGCGGTTTACTTCATATTGGAATTCATGTGTACAGAGTCAATACGTATTGTAATATTCTGATGGGTGACTAGTTCCTCCAGCTGGGTCCTCACTACTCCACTTATGGGAATTATAATGTATTTCTTCCATCATGATTTCTCCTCTGACCTCACACATTAGGGGGCATCTGTTATAGAAATTTTTGCCACACTCTATGCATCATGCTTTAGTGGCCTTCCATTTCCCTCTATAGACTCAATTTCCCCATTTTGCTCAATCCAAAGTCAAAAATTCAATTTTTTGTGCATATACGCGGGCTACAATTAGACAACATGCATATGCGCAGGTTGCTTCATTACAACTCGTGTACATCGGGTTTTGTGCTCAAAATTAAAAAAAATTCAGGTTTTCCATACCAAGTCACGGGATCCATAACCCTTGTCCTTTCATATGCCCCTATTGGAAATATGAACTCTATTCGACTGATTATTTCCCTTGCTGCATGTTTTGGATGGAAAGTCCATTAGATGGATGTGAAAAGTGTTTTTCTTCATGGAGACCTCTTTGAAAAAAATTTCATGGAACAACCACCTGGTTTTGAGACAGATTCTAACTTGGTTTATCGACTCAAGAAGTCGCTTTATGGTTTGAAGTAGTTTCCCCGAGCTTGGTATGCTAATATCAAGAGTTTCTTTCTTTGACTTGGTGTTATAACAGTTTTTGCCACACTATATGCATCATGCTTTGGTGGCCTTCCCTTTCCCTCTATAGACTCAATGTCCCCATTTTGCTCAATCCAAAGTAAAAAATTCAAATTTTTGTGCATGTACATGGGTTGTAATGGAGCAACCTAGGTATATGCATGTTGTCTAACTGTAGCCCGCGTATATGCACAAAATATTGAATTTTTTACTTTGGATTGAGCAAAATGTGGAAATTGAGTCTACAGAGGGAAAGGGAAGGCCACCAAAGCATGATGCATAGAGTGTGGCACAAATTGCTATAACAACAAGTCGAAGAAAGAAGCTATTGATCTTAGCATACCAAGCTCGGGGAGCTTGCTTCAAACCATAAAGCGACTTCTTGAGTCGACAAACCAAGTTAGAATCTGTTGCAAAACCAGGTGGTTGTTCCATGAAAATTTCTTCATAGATGTCTCCATGAAGAAAAACACTCTTCACACCCATCTCATGGATTTTCCATCCAAAACAAGCAACAAGGGAAATAATCAGTCGAACAGAGTTCATCTTTGCAATAGGGGAAAAGGTCTTAGTGTAGTCGATGTATTCTTGTTGAGAAAATCCCTTAGTAACCAAATGCGCTTTATGTCTTGCAACGTTACCTTCAAAGGTAAATTTGGTCCTATAGACCCATCGACACTTCTCAATGTTCTTTCCTTGCAGTCTGGAACCAAGTCCCAAGTGTGATTCTTCGACAATGAATCAATTTTTGTTTGCATAACCTGTTTCCATTCAAGTCGTCCTTGAGCATCTGAGTAGGTAACATGATCAAAGGTTTCAAGTACACGAGTCATCAAGGCAACGCTGGCATGCGTTTGACTTCAAGTTTGTTGTATGGAGGAAATATCACTCACATCATCTCCAACATCTTTAATTGTTTTAGTAGCTGCTAGATAGGCATTTTGGATGAGAATAACTAAGTTTTGGGAACTGCACCATAGCAGAGGAAAGAGTAAAAGGCAATACTGTAGTGCATGGCAAGGGTGTGCAATTCAACACAAAAGCAGGGAAAAGCAACAGTTCAATGCTAAAGCAAGAAAAACAATTATGACCTGTTAGGGTTTTTGGGGACAAGTTGTTATTGGGGGTTTTAGCACTAAATTCTATGTATAAATATGTAAAGGGTTGGTGAAGATAGGTTGGATATTGAAAAAGAAGAGATTATGTTGAGAGTAAGAGAGTAGGTTGCTCATGATTGATGAAGAGAGGTTATATAGAGATAGGCTTGCACTACAAAGCAGATAGTCATATTTGGGGTTTACAATATGTTGTATCTTTTGTAAGCGCAGTGCGCAAGCATGAGATGATTATTGCATAAAGACTAATATAAGAAGCCATCCGTTGTGGACGTAGCCCAAGGATTGGGTGAACCACGTTAAAATCTTGTTTATGATGTGTTTGTTGATGTGATTAATTGTGGATTTTATGTTTATGCATGATTAGTATAGATATGTTTAACATTTGGTTGATGCGCAATAATAATGAAGGATTCAGTGCGTTGGTTACGTTGCGATCTATGTTATATTGTTTTTGCACACTAGGGTTTAAGGTACCGAATGAATCTTGAATGGGTTATTGTTGCACGACTGTCATGGTAAAAGTAATGAACTGTTAGTTAATGGAAGCTACGCATAGGGTTTTTGACTAATAAAAGGATGCTAAACAAGGGTCATGCGCACAGGGTGAATAAGTAGTAATGGTTATGTTGCTAACCTCACATCCCCTCATCCCTGAAAAAACTTGGTTCTTGCAGCCCTAATAGATGCCTCGGGTGAGACTTCACTTGCATGCAGGTGATACTGAAAGGGTTGGTATCTAAAGGGTTTGTTGGTTGAATAACTTGAACCTAGGATCTTATAACTGTGCACCAACAATAACCCAACGGAGCAGATGAGAAATAGGTGAACGATTGTTCACGACAACATGTCGATCAAAATACGAAAGAGTTTCAATCGACGAAGATAACGAACCAATTGAAACATAAATCGACGAACTAGTCGACGCGAAGGTCAACGGTTTAGTCGAAACAAGAACAAAGTTTGACTGTCTAGTCGAAGGACTGGAAAATGGAACATGAGAACCAATGTCAGAGATAACATTAAAAGGATCATCTTGTAGCAATCCAGAGGATGCATGCAACAACTTGATGCCAGGAGACTTTTAATTAAACCATACATCATGTCTCATAATGATTTTCCATTTGACAAGATCAAACAATCAATAGGATTTTGACTCTTCGAAGTAGCCTATCATGATGCAAGCATGAATCTTTGCATCCAACTTCTTTATGCAATCATTAAAAATATGAGCCCAAGCAACACATCTAAACACACGAAGGTGGCTGATTGAAGGCTTCTTTCCACACCATCGTTTGATTGGAGTTATGGAAGGACCAACTCTAGTCGAGATGCGATTGAGCATATAGTTTGCACAATGAACCGCTTCAGCCTAGAAGCGAGAGGGGAGATCTTTAGCGTGCAAAAGACATCTAGCCACTTTGACTAACGTCTAATTCTTGTGTTCTACAATGTCATTCTGTTGAGGTGTATGAGTAACCAACCACTTCCAGTCAATACCAAATCGAACCAAATATTCTTCAAAAGGCCGATTTACATACTCACTGCCATTATCTAATCTCAGGCACTTGATGGGTCGACCACATTACTTTTCAAGGAAGGCTATACACTCCTTGAAATTTTCAAAGACAAGGTTCTTATTCTTTAGAAAACAAACCCATGTGAAATGAGAGAGATCATCGATGAAAATTAAAATATGTGTTGTGCCTGCGAGGGAAGGTAGATTGATGCAATAGACATCACTGTGAACCAATTCCAATAGGTTTTGTGTTCACCACTCTTTGCTAGAGTCAAATGGTGCCCAATGATGTTTGTCAGGCACAAAACCCTTACAAACTCCTTCAGGGGGAAACACTTTAGCTACACCAACAACCATGTTCTAAGTTTCCATCGACTATAGACTTAAAAAATTCAGTTGTCTGAGTCGTTCATGCCAAGTTCGAATTTTCTCATTAGTGTGAGCAACAAAAGAAATTCATTCACTGTCAGGTCAATTCATGTCACATAATTTATTTAAACTGTCCGTCAGGTCGAGAATCCTGTCAACGACAATCAAGTTTCCTTTCTTCAAATGACAAACATATAACCGATCTGGCCATAATTCAACAATCTTACATGTCTGTGTTACTGAGCAACATACAACAGATTGGAACTAAGGTTTGGCACATAATAGATGTCGACAATTTTCCCATGTCGACAAGTAACATCACCCTGAACAATGACATCCAAAGCAAAGTCATCGTCAACATAGATTTTCCTCTCCTTATCTTTAGCCAACCACGTGAACAAGGAGGCATTCTTAGCCATGCGATGAGTGCGGCCAGAGTTGATTTTCCATTCATTCTACGCAGAATGAGACAACAAGGCTTGAGAAGTTCTAACTTTGAAGGTGAAGTTATCAGCGACTCATCGTACTAGACTTGATGAGGGAATTCGATTCCACTGAGGTGAAAATGAATCTCCCACGAGATATAGGTCATTATGACCCCCACAACCTCATCCTTCTTATTATCAAAAACAGACTTCTCATGGTCATCTATTGGATCTTGAATAGCAATCTTCATATACTGCCATAATCCTTTACTTTTTAGCAGGGTTTCATGTCTCGCACCCATATTGTGTAATTTGATCCATTCAAAACAACAAGATCAATCTTTGAAGCCATCTTCGATATCTAGACATAAATTGTTTTGTTTCTATAAGTTCCAATCAACAAACCATTGGCCTAGAGTCAATCACACAACATATCCGACTCAACAAGTTTTGCAGATAGTCAAACCATTGGATTTGATACCATGTTGGGGAATAGGGTGGAACACATCGTGAAAGGAAAAAGACAGTACCGCAGATAATTGAAGAGGAATAAATTTCGAAGACAAAGGTGGTGTCTAAATACACCATTACAACACTTAAGTAGATCACACTATGATTAGAACATCACATTGCATATTGCACACCTTGATCTGCATGATATATGTTATTTATTGCTTGATAATAATGACCCATGGGCTCTTCTATTTATAGCCTCAATATCTAACCAGCTTCCATAGAATAGGTAAGATCTTGTTCATATATAACCGTCGATTGTTAGAGTTGACTTTGCCAAATCTGTGTTGTCTAGTCAGCTTGACAAGGATGCTCGACCCAACCGTCCATGTATCCAACTCGTGGTTGCTTGTTTGGATGGTCGATCCACCACCTGACTATCTTCGATTATTGGTCGACTGTCCAAGCGACAAGCATGTCAACTACTTGACTAACTAATGTAGAGTTATGGTTGATCACTGGACCGATTGTTTCCAAATGTAGGTCGATCGCCGGATCGACTGAATTCAGGAGAAGTGTGATGAACCACCAATGCTTGATGTTCCAACATTTTATAGTCACAAGAGCTATTCCAATATGCCACAAGATAGGCATGCCCCACTCTTATTTCACACACATGCACATGAACAACATGCCCCACAAAAAATGAGGAAAACACTTAACAAGCATGCATACTTAACCAATTGGAAGCTTTGGGGTTTAAATTAAATCCTAAAAAAACAACATAATGTAGATCCTCTCAAAAGAGAAAGAAGATCAAATTAACACAAGCTTCAAGAATAAGAGAAAGTATCAATAAACTAAAAAAAATATATTCCTCAATGAGATGTTTCTTTTGAACAACTCAAGTAAATCACGTTGAAAGGCGTATCATGAAATATAAGAGGCCTCAATGCACAAGAAAAGGAGGACATTGAAGCACAAGATAATAACAAAGAAACCATTTGTATCTCTCATCCAACAAACAAAATGTAGCATGGACAATATGAATAAACATGCTAAAAAAAGGCAAGACTGTTAACACATTGTAAATAGTGCTAGTCCTTTTGTAGTAGGCATACCAATTATGTGGAACCCAATAATGATAGGTTAGCTAATGAAGAAAGAGGCTACTTGTAAATTTTGGGCGAGGCTTTGTATTATTTGTTAAGGACATTAGAGGACAAAACAAAAACATACTCCTAATGGTTTAACAAAAATATGACTGCGAGGAGAGAATGAGGCAACTCAAACTCATTGGAGTTGCAAGCCAATGAGTGTTTTGGGAGGATTTTAATAGCATTATGTCCCCAAGAAAGAAGTGGGAATGCAAAAAAAATGATGTTGTAGGGACACAGTGAAAGGAAATAGTGGAATATCAATGCTAGTGGATATCCTCTCCAGGGAAGACTTGTTCACCCATAACAACAAACAAGGTGGTATTGCCTTGATAGCAAAATGATTGGATATATTCTCGGTGAGTGACTCTTTGTATGTAAACAATAATAAGTTAGTTTCATATATTATCAAGGGCACTCCATCTGATGACTCGCCCATGTATTCCAGTAACAAGTGAATGGTAGACTTTCAAATGCTCTTCGTAGGCTTTAACAAATGTCATTCACCCACCAATAATTCAATGATAAAATTAAACCTTTGTGGTCATCCATCCATGTGGATAATGGATCTAAAAGTGTTGTAGCCGACAATTTTGAAATAAAAAATTGGAACAATAATGTCTTCAAGGACATCTTCTTGTATAAGAAGATCTTGGATAGGCCAAGTATGCCAAGAAATTTTAGACAAGGAGTACTTGATGGAGAAAGAAAAGTTCACCCAACAGAACATAGAGGAACAAGAAAGAAAGAAGATATATCTTTGCACATAAGATTTGTAAAGGATGGAGACAAAAACACTAGATTATTTCATCAATCAAGAATGAAGAATACGAGTGTGAATAGAGTAATTATGCTAAAAAACAATCAATGAAGTACATGGAAACTAGGTAGGAACATTAACATGAATTGAGGAATTACTTTAAATATCTTATCATAGCATTGTCAAATGGACATAAAGGATGCTATAAAAAAATATATGCAACATTATTTTGCCCACGGTAATAGTTGAATAGAATGCCAACCTATACAAGGATATCTCATAGGAGAAGGTCAGAAAGGTTATTTTTTATTTAGCTAAGGGTAAAGCTCCAAGGGAATATGGCTACACCTCGTATTTTCTACATGAATGTTAGATTATAGCAAAGGAGGGTGTTTGGGAAGCTACAAAATAATTAAAGCTAGTTGGATTAGTGATGAGAGCAATTAACTCAATCTTTACCACCCTTATACATAAGGAAAAGAATGTTACTTTAATGGATAAGTTTCATCCTTTACCCTCATGCAATTATGTTTAACTAATCACCTAAAAAAACTCCATGATAAAAATCATCTCTCATGTGCAAGGAGGATTTTTCGTGGGGAAGCAAAATATAAATGGGATCATCTCTACTCAAAAACTAATCCAACACCCCAAAATTAGACAAGAGGAGTAAATTTCTTAGGTAGACATGTACAAAGCATGTGATGGGCTCAATTGGGACTTCATGTCTTGAATGTTCAAAGCCTTTGGGTTTAATGATAAGTGGATCACTTAGGTCAATAGTTGTAACTCCTTGACTAATTTCTTCTCAATCATGGTTAATAGAGTGTCGATCACTCTGCTTAATATTAGTGAGTTTATTAGTCCCTGCCTAGCCAGGGACTATAACATTTGGTTACGTAGTCAAACCACATTGACTACATATTAGTTAACCACTTTTCACAACATCTTTCAAAGTTTTGTAAAAATTTGTATTAAAACCATTTTTTTATTAAAACGAAAAATGTTTATCCAATATTTGAAATAGACATGTTTGATTTTTTATTGGTCTAGTAACTATGATGGGACTTAATTGTCCCTGGTGTATGTAAAAAATTTAATTTATTTGTCAGACTTTATTTTTTTTTTCAAATAAATAATTTGAAAAAACTATAAACTAACAACGTACTATTATATTTAATGCATATTGAATGTTCTATTAATTCAGCTGCTAGACATGCAAGTTATTATCTTGCGAGACATGCAGGTTATTAGCAGTTTTTGGGGAAGGGCGGTCGCAGTCCACTCAGCAGGTTGCATGGAGCCACTGCTTGCAAGTTTCAAACAATGTAACTAGCTTGATCCTCCATAGCTTGTTGCATGAAGCCACTGATCCTCCACTACTTCCAAACATTGAATCTAGTGGCCTCCAACGGTACTTGGTATAACAGATGAATAAGGAGCTCTCAGTACAATGGATGAAGGAGAAGAATCATTCGGAGATTGTTGCATAAAGGTATTCTTCTTAGCCACTATCCATAGTGCTTTGAAAATTTTGTTTAAGCTTAGATGTAAGAAAAAGAATCAAAGTAGAACTATACCAAAAGTAAGTCGACCTGTCGCCATATGCAAGTCCACCCCGTTCTTTGCATACTTGACGCATCTTCATCTTTTCATTTCTGCTGAAACATCGAAGTTAGAATTTCTTCTTACTGGTAAGCTTAGCTAGAGATTATTGTTTAACTACTTTTTACATAGACTAGACATCTACATTACAGGTCCATAGACTAGGCATATACATTACAAGTCCATGGAAATGTTGTTGGTTTTTCCTAATATTAGATTCTTTGATAAGTCATCTCTTATTTCTTTTTGTTGGGATGAAGATCTATGAGCTATAATCTTTACCAAGCGTTCTTCATCGACTCCCCTCCCTATGAGCATGTATTTATTTGTGGTTATACGATACAACCATTGAGAAAAATGATTTCATGCTGAAACTTCAAAATAATCGAGATTGTTGCATATGGATGGGTTATATTTTTGTAAAATGCCTAGAAGATTAGGCGCTCTAGCCATTTTTACTGTTTCAAAGCTCTTTCAAATCCTAGAAATTGAAAAAGTTCAGGTATAACACAACCAAACGTGAATGATTGAATATATATGATTGATTTAAGGTCAAACTTGTTGAAATACCAGCCCAACGAAAGAAGATTACAGAGGCAACTTACCTTTCAAGGCCTTCTGAATCTCTTGGCAATCCTGGCTTGGGGAGGGGTAATTTCGTGAAACTGTTATCGTCGACATTCCTCCTGCGTGAATTACGATGCAAACTCTACAGGGCAGAAAAAAATATTCCAAATATGTGCTTTCAATGACAATATCTACGCATTTTAGACTGCAAGAAAAGTGGTGGTGTTGAGAAGAAATGAAATTAAAGATTAAACATATGGTTGCAACGAAACTATTGTAAAGTTTCATGATACACGCAATTAGGTGCCGATAATTAGAAAGATCGGTCTCCTACAATGTAATTTAGGGTTATTTAGTCTCAGTAATTTAGTTGAACACACAAATTAACCATGATAAAATTTCTATTCTGTTTATTGTAAATACATTACACGCTTCTCAGTTCTTGATTAATCATTCTTTCCAGATTTATCCCTATTATGTCATGAAAGTATTGCATCTTGCATTGTGTAATATGAAATTGAGGAGTGATGTGTGTGTAGGATGGTTTTGCAAATCAGCCCAACATGCAAAATAACATTGCATTGCAAGGAGCAAGGAGAAACCGTGGAAATGATAACCTTGCACCCTTGGAAGATGTTGGTAGACATGGCGAACAACTAATCTTCATTATTTCTCTATCATTATGGTACAATCCTTATTGTTTTGGTTAGAATTCAAAAGTAGGCTTGGAAGGTCTAGTGAGTGATAATAGAAACTCCTTGCAAGTCTAATTAATACAATATTCACTAATGATCAAAAAAATTAAGCAGTGGATGGAGACCTCCCAAATCCTAAAGCCACACTGAGAATGTCTTTCCTCACCTGAAAAAGAATGAAAACTTTGAGCCCTCAACTTGACTAGGTTAAAATCAACTACACCCTGACAGTCATAGGCTCAATCCTCAGCGCCTACATTTCCATCATTTTCCCCTGAGCCTTCTATATCAAGATTTGTCACTTCAACGTGACTAGGGATGGGTTCATGTTGAATATCAATTTTATAGCCCTGGGCATTTTCTTAGGAACCACAGGAAACACTTCTTCCATTCGCTCCCTGGTAGAGTGAATCACATTAGTGAGTCAAGGGGCACTAATTTTATGGGCTGATATGAAACAAATTTGTATTCACAAACACCAATGAACTCCTACTTGGACTATGTTGGATACTCCTTCGAGATGTCCCATTCAAATAATGTTTGATTTCTACAGGTCATAGAACCATACCTTGAAAATAAGAAGTGGAACCCACCTAAATAGTGTTAGATTCATCTCCTTAGGCAGTACCCTAGTACATCTAGGTCAAGCTTGGTGCTAAATATGATGCGTGTGCTCCAATTTATTTAGTTCATAAAACGTTGGCCGACTTCCTCACATTACAAATATACTCTCAATATTCAAGAATCTACAACAATTATTGGTAACAAAGAGGACAAGTGAATCATGTGGAATGTGGAGTCCTATTCAAAGCGAATAATGGTAGATTATCTGAAGCATCGTCTTTGAACTAGAACATATAGAAGGATGTGAAATCCCTAAGCAAAAAGGAATAGTCAGTGACATTGAATTCTCTCAATATTAGGATATGTTTGTGTTTGTGATCTTTGTTTCTTGTCTTATGCACACTGTCTTAATTATCTGATCTCGGGCTATAAAATGACTTTGCTATCACAACTTTATGAAAAATATACATGCATACAAACAATACAGTGATTGCATGTAGCATGTTTCTCTATGTAAAGAGAAAATAAATATTCTTCTTTACAGTTGTCCATCCAAATTCAAAGTGGTCATAGCAGTTGTCATGAGCACTATAAGGTTTTGTTCATTTCCAAGGTTCACAATCATGAAAAAATTAAATGACACACAAAGTTGCTTTGGAAATCGCACTCATTGCTCTAAAAAAGGCAATTTATGGGGAAGACCAAAAGCTAACAAACCGTCTTGTTGCATAGAGAAATTTGGCATTCGTTTTGTATTTCATGTAGTCTCGTATGAGTCTAGACTTTGAGATAATTCATTAAAAAAGTATCATGGTTTCTATTGATAGCCTAATGTACTTGCCTTTTCATTTCTTAGGATGGTTTTGGAGATATAAGCATGTGAAATACTACTTTTCATCGTTATGTCCTATATCATCGACTTATTATTTTATGGAGATTGAAATAGTTTATGTGCATTATATTTAATATTCTATGAATTGAGTTTGATATCATATCATATATGTTATGTTATGAGAATCTTCGCTCCAAGTATAGTAAAAGTTTTTAAAGGCATGCTCATGTCTTAAACCAAGTTCGAATGTGTAATCTATATTCATTCTTCTAAACATTTTTGTCCAGAAGGTTTGAAAAAATAATATTCGTTCAAAGCACTTTTGAATCATATATGTTTGTTTCATTCTAAACATTTTTTTAACGTGCTTAAAAATGGTAAGATAAACAACCCATAAGTAACAGACTGCACTATCTACCATTCATGCTTTTTCACAACTGTGAACTTCAATAAAATAATTATGAATTGCATGGAATCTTATTATTCAATAGTACCCATTCGACCTCGGAAGGGGCAACATCATAAATTAGGTTAAGAGACCACATGATCCACTGGTTTCTGCTTGATTTAAATGCACCATGTTCTTTCTTTTGAGTTGTAGACTTCTCCCAATCACTGTTCTGGAGAGAGTTAGAATCTTGATAAATATTTGCGTGATGTGGATGTGGAATTGATGGATGTATCTAATATGTCCAATAGTTTTATAGGAGGACAAGATAATGCAGATCCTGTTGTATGGGACGAGAGAATTATATGCTTGAGAGCAAAGAGCGATGAGGATGTTCGGTCAAATGGAAGAAATATGGTTAGAAACACGTAAAAGATAGAAGTCATCATAGGTATTTAGTCACGAGAGTAACATATATATATCCTATTATACATATATTATGATTAGTGGTGCATAAAACTTTTAATTTCCTTGAATAATCATGTCAATTGAATGAATAATGTAACATATATTATTTAGATGTCAAGCCGTCGGATGCCCAGTGAAGAAGCCGGTGGAGCGCTTCTCTGTTGATCCTGAATACTTTATGTCGATCTATAATGGAATTCATAGCCATACTGTCACTGATGAACACCACTCTAAACATTTTTCTTGGAAGTTTTGAAGAAATATGTTCTTTAAAATCACTTTTGAATCATATATGTTTATTTAGCGAATCACTAGATTTTAATTTGTCTTCAATGAAGAATAATATACATTCATGCATCTAAAATAATCCTTTTAATAAAGTATAATCATACACTAATTTATATAAGACAATACTTTGTATAGTTTTGGTGATTCCTAATTGAATTCAATTTGAATTTCAACTTAAATTCAAAGCAAAGACAATGTATCTAAAACAAGTGTTGCGTGGCAGTGTCGTCCCTGTCGGGTTGAATTGGGAATAAATGCACAGGGATGGGAAAAAGTAGCGGAGGCAGATGGAAACTGCAATGGAGACGTGGCAAGCAGCATGAAGCACATGTGGTATCCATGCAGTAAATGACACATGGCCTCTAGAGTCCCATTTATTTTTTGAAAGTATATAATCTATTTTGCTATGTTGAAAATTTCTGTCTATTTTGTCTCTATTTGTGGTAGGACAAAAAAAAGTTATATTCAAATTAAATAAATACAATTTCTTGACATTCAACATAGTGGAAGATAAAAATTTATGAGGACATAAATATAAAAGGAGATACAAAATAATTTAATTTGGAATATATCAAAAAATATATTATCTGGTACATATTCCTGGAAATTTAAATGCATTTGTCATATAGACTGGGATTGGGGCTCCCGCAGACCATAAGCATAGTGGAAGATAAAAATTTATGAGGACATAAATATAAAAGGAGATAAAAAACAATTTTATTTGAAATATATCAAAAAATAATATTATCTGTTACATATTCTTGGAAATTTAAATGTGTTTGTCATATAGACTGGGATTGGGGCTCCCGCGGACCATAAGAGAATTATGTACAAGAAATAGGACTATGGAAAGAAGAAGTGGGAGACAATAGAGTGTAATACCTGAAAAAAATAAATTGAAAGGTATTAGTCTTTGGCTAGACATTTCTATTTAAAAAAGTGGAATAACTGGGTTGATAAACAAAGCACGATGTGATCAGTATAGACTTACAGTGATGGTACATATCACCCCTTTTTATATTTGCTTGCTGATGCCTTTTTATTGATGTCGTCAACGACTACTGGAATCATGGAAACTACCCGTTGCCTTTCATCGAAAACCTGCTTCAATTCCCTTTCGAGCCATTCTTCAATGTAGGTTCTCATTGGGGCGACGTTGATCTCATTCCGATTTTTATGTTGAAAATTTCCTTTTCTAATTCCCTGAAGTTGATAGAAAGATTACGCAGAGCCTGATCAATTTCCTCATTCTGTACCGAATAGTCGACTAGCCAGTTGTCGACGTCATCTTCAACATATTCAAGGATGTTGTAAAACTTTTCCAAAGACAACAACTTAAAAATATCAACCTGCTTATTAAAGGCTTGCTTAGTTAAGGGCAAGGAGTTGACGATTAAGTTGGGATCTTGGAAGTCGTTGGTCCTTCTGGCTAAGTCTATTCAGGTCAACTTTGTGAATAGTTTTTCTTTCTTTGATATGGCTTGTTGACATGACTAGACAATGATATGTAGGTTCTTCACTTTTTCTTTCCAGCATGCATTTAATTGAGCGATCCGATTTTTGGATGGGATATCTCGTTGTCTTGTTCTCATTTTTGTCATGTTGTTGACAATGGTGCCAAAAGGAAGGACCGTGTCTAAACAGAAATGTTCTTCATATTTTAAATCTGCTTGCAAATGTTCGAGCAAATTATGTGCCCTCGTTCTAAGGGAAGTCATGGTTTGTGATGTTTCTAATGCCTTAGTAATCAGTTCCATTCTTTTCTTGATATTATTCTCCACATATCCTCTACACGATGCGAGGAGGTTGGAGGATCCTTTTAGCTTGGATGCAGGGGTGGCATGCATGGCTATTACCAAAGGATTGACAATCAATGGCATAGGAATCAAAGCTTCTTCCAATTCCTTGACGTCGTCCTTCGGTCTGGCATTCTCAGCCTCAATGCCTCCAATGGAATCATCAAGAGCATCCACGGTCGCAATGTGAAGTTGACAGATTTGGGACGGTCGCATTTTTGCAAGGTTAACCTCTGAACGATATTTTCCTTTCTTATTTTTTACATCGTTTTTTTCAATAATTTTTTTGGACTGGCTGTCAAAAACAACGCTTTGGAACATGAAGGATTCATCTTCGTGAAAAATTTCGGTATCAGCTATGTCCATTAGATGACTATGCTACATCGCGTCTCTGGGCTGATCAAGGTAGCAGAATATGTTATCCAGATCAAGCTCAAGTTCCATGTTCTCACTCTCAATTTCGGGCTCTTTCGCCTGTCCCACAATTTTTTTTCTCTTCTTGTCCACTAGAAGCTTGTGAGAACTATCCATTTTAGGGTGAGGAGGGTCGTTATATCCTCCTTCGTTTGAAGAATTCTGAGTTGCTTTGTTGTTTTGGTGGGTCGTTGGAGCGATGCTTCGAGATGTCCTGCTTTTGGGATTGCTATACGTCGATTGCACACTCTTCTCACCAAGGTCTTTTCCCTATTGCTTGTACAATTCAATGGTGCTTTCAGTGTGTCTAGGTCATCGACATCAGAAGCAAGAGAGTTGTCATCAGTGTCTCTATTTTTGGTCAGGTGGTTTTTGAAAAAATAATTGTCGAAGGCAAGTGTTTGTAAATGTTGTAATTTTTTTTTGTCAAGGTCGAACCCTCTTAGGATTTAAGCATATCTTAGGTTCAAGTTGCTGAAATGAGCTGCGAATTTGTCAATTTTGTTGACATTCCTCAACATGAATTCCCCAACTTTATAAGGCAGAGGAATAAACTATTTTTTTCTCTTCTCTTGGAATAGATGCAACCAATAGTTGTATTGCCTTGCTACTTCTATAACAAACATTATGTCTGTAATGTGACATGGAAGGAGAGCATGTTTTTCCCTGGAGCCAAAAATCCTTATCACAGTGTAATTATCCATATGTTCAAGTGCCCCCTTCCTATCCAAAAACCTGGTTGCCTGGTCAGATATGCGGGGAGCATATTCTCCTAACATCAAAACTTTGAAAACATACACAAAGCCATTAAAAACCTCATAAAAATAGTGGGAGGCCTTGTGCTTCCACAAGGCCTGGTACCAGAATGTTACTGGGTCAAATTCCCAGTTTACCTTCTTGGACAGAGACAGTTTTAGAAACTGGCAGCAAGGTGCTATCGCAAAAACCAAGTAGGATGACATATAAAATTTCTTCTCCTTTTTGAAGCTTGACAATTGGGAACATATTTCATGGGAAATTAGCTTGCACCAATAAAAAATGGCTTGTTCCTTAACTATGAAATACAAAATATAAAGAGCCATGCGAGAAATAGTTGTTGTGGACTCCTGTCCCGTTATTCTTGTAAACATCCAGGCAATTTCCCGGAATGGATTTCTAAATGAACTAACCTGCAAGCTTGTGATATCTTCAGGAACTTCCATCGGGTCTTCCAAGAACTCGGGCAAGAGGTCCAACCTATTATTATGCTTTCTTAGGAACTTCTTGGAATCTTCTCATTTGAACGTCAATGTTGGCTACGAAAATCTTAACATTTGGCGGAAGTCCTGAGGTGACAAAGAAACAGAAGAGTGATCCCGTAGTGGAATAATTCTTTGGTCTGAAATATATTTAGCGGCGCACCAAGAGACTAGCTCCTTACAATAAAAAACTTTAGGGACACATCCTGCAAGAGCAATCCCAAAGGTCCAAATTACTTAGTTCTGGGCGGCAGGGGATGAGTAATAAGAATATGCTCTAGACCACTGGAAGTTCTGGTCCTTGCGCCCGAAGATGTTCACTGTATCTCCATAGAACTATTGTCGAGCTGATGCTATATGTTTATGGGAACGTTTGTTTGCTCCAAATGATGGCTGAAATGAACAGTTGGAGGTGATAATATAACTCTCCACAAATGTTGGTTCAATGCTTATGAATGGGAAAGCTCCTCGAGCCTTTCGCTCATTAATGACAATCTGTATGGGTGCTGCATGATGAGCTGTTAGTAGTAAATCTTACTTATTGCATATTTAGAAGTGCGAAGGTGGCGGGTACGACAAAGAGAAATTAAGGATTGGAGGTTTTGTGAACGTGCCAACCCGACGACGTGCGAATGACATTTCATGATTTTGAAATCAACACTCAGAAGGGATAATATAACCCTCCATAAATCTTGGTTTAATGCGTATTAGTAGGAGATCTCCTCAAGCCTTTCGCTCATCAATGAAAATCTATACGGTTTTATGCGTATTAATGGGAGATATCCTCAAATCCTGGTTTAGCATTAATGCTTGCTAATTGCATACCTAGAAATAAGATCTTATATATACTTTCTAATTTCTAATTGCAAAGGGTGTGGGCACAGGAAACAACGATTAGGAATTGGATATTTCTTGAACCAACAAACTTGACGATCCACGAAAGAAATTCGAAGAAATGGCGAAGTATGGAAAGTAGACGAACAAGCTTCAAAGTGGGGTGACAATAGTTCCATAGGAGACGTGAGGACATGACAGTCAAATTGTATGTCTCTGAAGTTTTCAGT
>ML868133.1:0-12141 GCA_009831015.1 Picea engelmannii
TATTTCATGCTGTGGTTTATCTTTAGATCTCCTAGATTTAAATTCTTAAATGTTTTAAGTTTATTGATCTTTAGATCCAGCTGTCTCTTTCACTGAAAAATTCAAAGATACTACTATTCTGCACTTTTACCCTAAATCTAACACCTTTAACTGAAATCCAGACAAAGAGGAGTCGTGAGGGATTATCATAGATCCTGCAAATAACAGTATCCTAGCTAGATTATTGTGTTTTGATCACGTCTCTAAGAAATGGGGACCTTGCCCAAGTTTAGATCTGTACGCAGGGGTCTTGGAAAGACATTACAGGCTAGGCTGTGCATGGAACCTTTTACCAGTTATGTGTTTGAGATTTTTTTATATATGAAGTATATAAGGTAAAGGTAGACTGCCCGACTTATTGTCATACATTTTTGGTTTTGAGATGTCTTTGGAAGCTATCGATGGTAGCAGGCTGCAAAATAAAGAGTGTGTCTTCAGCCCAAGTAAGTTCAAGGTAAGACCAAGTACGCTTTTAATCACTGAATTTGAAATAAGTATGTGACTACTAATGACAGCAAGAAGAGTTGTGATCTCTTTTGTATGACCAAGGAAGTTGTGATCTCAACATATGCTTGTTGATGTTAGCTAGGTCATTTTTGGTTTGGGAACTCCGCAGTATGATGGAACTTTTTCCCCGGTATGAGAGTCCATCTTGAAGAGATATGACACCAATTCAGAGTTAAAGGATCTTGTAGGTTCAAAGGGAGCCAGTTTGTGCAGGAAGGCAGACATTTTATAAGACTCAAAGGGAGTAGTCCCAATATGTGAATTAGGCCATGACATGCAGCAGATGGCAGTATTGAGGTTAGATTTGTGGCTCGTGGCTTCTCTCAGAAAAAAGGAATTGACTATGACGAGATCCTTTCTCCTGTTGCCAGATATACTTCCATCAGGATCATTATCTCTCTTGCCACAGCTTTTGGTTGGAAACTTCACCAGATGGATGTTAAGACTGCTTTTCTTAACGGTGAAGTTGAATAAGAGGTTTATATCAAACAGCCTGAAGAGTTCGTGATCCATGGGAAAGAATCCCATGTGTGCAAACTCAAGAAAGCCTTGTATGGATTGAAGCAAGCTCCGAGAGCTTGGTATGGGAGAATTGACAGCTTTCTACAGAGTCTTGGGTTCACCAAGAGTATAGCAAATCCCAATTTTTATATAAAGATTGTACAGAATTATCCTGTTATCTTAGTATTATATGTGGATGATCTGTTCCTCACAGGAGAAGAAAATTTGATAACTCAGACTAAGAGGGAGCTTTCAGCAGAATTTGAAATGAAAGACTTGGGTCTTATGCATTATTTTTTGGACTTAAAGGTGTGGCAGAAACCAGGTGAGATCTTTCTCTCATGGAGCAAATATGCAGTTGATGTGCTCCGCAGATTTGGCATGTTGGATTGCAAGTCCCTGTCCACATCGATGATTTCTAACCTGAAGAAGTTACAAGACCAAGTTATAGGTACAAATCCGGAAGACCCCACCTTATATCGGCAGATCATTGGGTCCTTGATGTATCTTATACATACCAAACCGGACATTTTTTATGTAGTGAATGCTCTCAGCCAGTTCATGTGTGAACCGAAGCATATTCATATGGTTGTTGTTAAACATATTTTGAGATATGTTTGGGGGACTATAGCCTATGGGCTTAGATACACTTCCAGTGGAGGTGCAATGCTTCATGGATATACAGATTCAGATTGGATGGGCAGTACAGTGGACCGGAAGAGTACTTCTGGATATTGTTTCAGTTTGGGTTCATCTATGATCTCCTAGTCCAACAGGAAACAGGGCTCCATAGCCCAGAGCACTGCAGAAGCAGAATACATTGTTGCAAGTGTTGCTAGTAGAGAAGTAGTGTGGCTCAGAAATCTACTTTCAGACTTGTTCAGTGTTGAGCAGGAACCCATAGTCATCCACTGTGATAACCAAAGTTGTATAAAGCTCTCTGAGAATCCAGTTTCATCGAAACACATTGAGTTGAAATATCACTATGTTCGGGACATAGTGCAGAAGAACATTCTCAGTATTCAGTGTGTTTCGACGATGGAACAAACAAGAGATATTTTTTACCAAGCCTCTATCGTTGACAAAGTTTATGTACTTTCGAGACAAGCTTGGTGTTACTGAGAATGCCTCTCTTGCTGAGGGGGAGTGTTGAAATTAATGCAGTTGCAAGAGCCATTCTCCGGAGGATGGAAAAGACCCTAGCTGTGGACTAGGGCCCCCAGCACACTCCTGGGGTTTCTTGGTATGAGACCAAGCAGTGAGAGCCATGGCAAAAGACCCTAGTGAGGGCCCCTAGTATATGACTCGGGTTCTTGGTCTTGGACCAAGCAGTAAGTCCCTAAATGTGTCTAGGGCCCCTGGATGTGTTCCAGGGAATCCTTGCCCGGTGCTTGGATTGATCCTTGGATATGTTCCTTGGTGGTTGATGTAAGTCACTAGATGAGTCTAGGACCCCTAGATGTGTTCCAGGGAACCCTTGCTTAATGCATGGGTTGATCCTTGGTCTTGTACCTTGGTGAATAAGACCCTAGATGTGTTCTAGGGACCCCAAATGTGTTCTGGGGCAACCTGGTATTGGACCAGGTAGATTTTGCTGAAATACTAAGATGCGTTGATGTGTGATCCTCTTCCTCTCTCCCGGGATGGTCCATGAGACCTAGGAGTTCCTATGAAGATGGACATGACCACATTGTTGATGTACCCTCTTATGCAGTGATGATAAAGTTTATAGGTCATCATGAGACTCATGTGGACATGTTTTGTCATTATGGACCCCCCCTTGACTTTGTTTTAAGAGATTCCCCCTTGTTGTCTTGCTTTCCCTCTTGTTTTATGTGATTGGGGTTCTTATAATTTAATTTAATATTAATTGACATTTAATTAATATTTATATTAATTAATTGTCAATATTTAATTATAATTTATATTAGCCCTAACCCCTCTCCCTAGCTATAAAAAGAACCCTACCCTCTAGCATTTTCACATAAACTCACTCCTCTCTCTCCTATTGCTGCGGCTACCTCAGTGACATGCTCCTTGTGTTGATGCGGCCTCTCCTTTGGTTATCAGTTTCAGATCTGACATATTTTGCTTGGTCTTGTTGATTGGCTGGGGGCTCCATCTTGTTGTCTGCTGGTGTATAAGGTGCATGTGGTGCCTCCTTTGACAGCCGAGCCTGTCTACTTGAGCTGAGGTGCATGCAGTACCTCCTGTAGCTGCCAGATCTGTCTTTTAGAGCCACCGTCCTGTATGAGAGCCGCGGCCCCTCCCTTCTTGGCTGCCATTTCAATCTAAGGAGCCACGGACCTGATAAAGGTGCCGCGGACTACTCTTCTTGACTGCCAATTCCAGAGTTAAGACTACTGTGAGGGTTGATGTCCCTTGTGTTGGGGTTTTTATCCTGTGCTGTCTTCTTTTCTATGGAGGGTTTGCTGTTTCAGTTATGGAGAGTTTGCTGTTTCAGTTTTGGAGATCTTGCTGTTTCCTTTTGTGGTGTTCTTGCTGTCCCTTCTTGTGGGGTACTTGCTGCTGTTGTCTCATCTCTGGTCTATACCTTGCTGTCCCTTCTTGTGGGGTACTTGCTGCTGTTGTCTTTTGGTGGTCTATACCTTGGCAAAACTTCCCCTCAGTCCATATGACAGAGATAAAACCCAAGAGGTTTGATCCATGAACCTAAACTAATTTTCTGAGCATTTTCTAGAGATCTACATCCACACATGTGACAGGTACATCCTTCATTGACCAGGAGGTAAGATAAAGGTTTGTTTTTATACTCAGAAATTTTGTTTATACTCAGAATTTAATTTAGATCTGTTTATTTCTTTTCTCATATATGTTGATCTAGTGAACAGAAATTTAAAAGGTATTATTGTTTCTATTTTTTCCCTAATTCTAACACTATGTCTTAAGGATCTCTGGAGTTTTCAATGGTTGCCTATCATGGGAATGTCTTAGACAATTTCACACTACATCCTAAAGGTAAATGAGTATTGTTCTGATCTACACTTCATTATGGACTTGTTGTATTCTAGAGTGAACTAGGTTGTTCTAGAGATTCTTTGTTGTATGATTCCAAGGAATTGTTAATATAAAAGGAAAGGTCCTATCTTGAGGGATTAAATATGGTGAAGTGAGAAGCCAATTTATATTTATGAGATGGAGGACATTTATGAGTTGGTGCGGCACTCTTTTGACATAGGGCTCCACTTAATTAAAATGTGGAGGCATGGAGATCCAATGGAGAGATGGCTAAGGCGGTGTCAATCCATTTCGAAGGCTTGTGCCTCCTTTAATCATAAAGTTTGGGGCTGGTTATTGCTTCATCACAGATTAGCTGTCAAGAGTAGGTTGCACAAAGTTGGCATTACTTAGTTGACCCTGTGCAGAGTGCCTTAAGGAGGAGATAGTTCAACATGTTCTTTGGAAATGATCTGCCTGAGTTTTTCGGTTATGGTTTCAAGGTGGATTTCAGTGTCTGCTTGTAGCTCCACTCTCCTCGAAGGGGCAAAGTAATTAGCAGCTGTCTCTGACCATCCAAGTGTCCCCAGAAGGGGCCCCTTCTGGGGACACTTGGATGGTCAGAGACAGCTGCTAATTACTTTGGCTTTCCATTTGTTTGGTTGCAATTGGTTTTTGTGGAAACATTGTTGTAAAGTTACTTTCAATGAGGTTACTCATCCCTTTTCTATTGGGGATTTGCAAAGTTTTAAGCAAAAGTTGGCTCTACTCCTATGAGTTCATCACCGTGCTTTCTGCTGTGATGTTGAGTCCCTCCTAGTGGGAGACTGGGCTCATATGACGGCCTTTTTAGCTTTCATGGACCAGGACTTTCTTGGTTCCCCTATTGTTTGTATGAAGTAACTATCTTGAACTCTATTGTACTCATTTGTTCTCTGACATAACATATGAGGCATTTTCACAAAAACAAATAACGAAAATCAGGGCTCTATGAGAAGTTGTCAGTTGTGGAATAAGAAAAGGATATCAGCTTTTTAACAATATCCTTCTGCCAATGATGTTTGGAAAAGTTCAAGAACAAACTTCTCCAGCAATCTCCGCCGAAAAGCAGCCAGCTGGAGAAGAAGTAAAGATTTCTTAGCACATCATTCCCTGTGTAGTACATAGTTGGAACAACACTTTTACATTCCGATGAACGGGCAGATATAGAGCAATGTTTCCATCGAAAGCAGTGGATGGTACAAACAACTATGTCCATCTTGCTCATTTTCAGAGCCAAACCACAGACTGATGTGAGACTAAGCAAAGTCAGGCATGATTTCCATGAGATCCAACAGCCACACAGGGCCTTCCTTTAGGTTATTGAAACTAAAGAACCCGCGATATGTACAGTAACATACACCTTTATGCCTCTAAGTGGCATGGAAACTTTTGTTTTTTACATAGGCCAAAGGACCGTGTTTGGAGGTTGCATATGGATGCATCGCCTTTGTAATTTGGCAGTCTATCTATTGCTTCATGCTTTACAGTGCTGTTCTAAACTAGCGCAGACCCAACTAAACCCAGGTTTGATATGTGCCTCGAGGTTGTGAAGCTCGAGGCTGCATAGCTTGAATTCCAATATTTAATATGCAGGCATTTGTGCGAATTTGAGATATGCATCCAGGCATGTCAACCTCAAGGTGCATATCAAACCTGAATTCAGATAGGCATACTAGTGTCCATTTTCAGTGCACCCGATGCACTGTCTAAATTCAATGCGTCATTACACAAACCAAGTGTTCATGGATCCCCCATCCACCAAGACAGTAGAGCACCTCACTTTTCTCTGTGAAACGAATTTTACTTCGGAGGATTTCATGCCTTATCACTAGAGTCATTCTCGGACAGATAGGCCAACAAGAAGAAATGGCTTGAGAAGTAGGTAGCAAGCATGATAAATCAAGGCCAATGTTACGCTAAATCAGTAGAATTTGATTCAACCGTGTTTGCAAACTGCTGGGTGGATAGCCTAGATTAACTTTATCTCAATACATGACAGAATCAACAAAGAATAAATTCAAGAGATGAGGGTTGCCCACCTTGAATCTTACAACCATTATTGGCTCCTTTGAAAATCGGCCCAACAGCAAGACGAGTGGAGGATGTGGTAATCCCTGTTGTGGGCATTGTTGGCATACATGAGAAAACTGCTGCTGCTCCTGCTGCTGCCATCTCCTTCTACCTCTAAATCAGAGATAATCTTCGCACTCTGCAGTATACTTTGCAAATGAAGTAAAAAATTTATTATTTAGGATATAATTTTTTCTACAACATGAGATCAATATCAAAACCTTTGAAAATATTCTGGCAAGGGAACCCGACGTATCCTCGTGCAAATCCTCTACTGGTTTGGTAGGAAGGGGGGTGATCACAAGAGTTTGAAGGATGATAGGAGAGAAAACTTGGGAATACAGCAGCTCGACTCTCGAGCCATTTTAACGTGCATTGTCTATGTATAATCGATTGAGCTATGGAGTCATTTTTGCCTTTTTGCCCGGCACGTGGGTGATGAAAGTGTTCAATAATGCGCTGTTGGCTTATAATGCTAGAGGTACATTATATTTTAAGTATCTCGATTACTTTAGTTGAAAAATGTAAGCGGAAGAATTTTGTAATTGGAATTGATTTTAAGATTTGTTCACACTTGTATCGAAAGTTGGTGATGATGACTCCTAGCATTTTCTGTTGTACTTTTTGGGTTATTTTGGATGTTAAATAGAGTGATATGACTTTGAATGATGTGTCAAAATATATACATGATGGTAATGTGTGGAGTAGTGGATTTTGAATCTATTTTGATAATATCATTTTTAATGTTATATGTTTTCTATTTTTTTTCATTGTAATTTTATTTTTAGATTTTACTTGTATATAATTTTATTTTTATTTTTTTTAAATAGATCCAGTGTTATTCTAATAGAATCAAGTGTTCTTTCAAGATTATAAAAAGATCTATATGATCTACAGTTTACTAATAATCTTTTGAAAATTTTGATAGATTGTACTATACTATGAGCAAGTTTCTAGAGAATTGATATTAACATGTGTAAATTGCTTTACATATCATAATTTTACTCATCAAAAAAGAAATAGTAAACTTCCATCTAGTGTCTAATTACATTGGAATGTAACATTAGAAAATCAAAAAACTATCTGAATTTACAACAGTTTCTTTGAAGATCTCCTCGTAAAAAAACCAACTCAGGGGGTTGTCGAATGCTTTTTTGGAGAGATGATCTGCTATTGTGTTGAATTCTCTGTGAATATGCATCAAGTGAATTCCTCCAAAACTCGCATTTAAACATCTTATTTGTTCTTTCGAGCTGTGTAGATAAATCAGGTTCAAATTTGAGCAGTCATTAATCCAGTCAATAGTCACTTTTGAGTCACCAGCAGCCATCAAATTTCTTATGGACAGCCTCTGAGCAAGGAATAGAAGCCCCCAAAGACCCAAAAATTCAGCTTTCATATTATTACATTTACCTCCTGCAAAGTGTGCTTTATAACTGTGATCAGAACTTAATTTTAAAAATATTCCAACACCATAGTTATCATTTACAGTTGCACCATCAAAGAAACCTATTGGATTTTCATCGAAAAATATTGGGTTTAGGATAAAATCCACTTTGTCCACTTCTCATGTTCCTTTATGTTCTTTAATATCAAGTATAATTTTGAAAATCGTTCTAGAGTCCTCTCTTTGACAATTCTCAAAAAGGATTTTGTTCCTGTACTTCCAAATTCTCCAACTAACCATAAAGGGTATATATTTCATCCTTGGATATTTTGTAAACCAGTGCAGTAAGTTTCCTTCCAGAGTGGAATGCATCCAGGCATCTGAAAAATTGAGGAGTGGATTCACAATGAATGAGTAGATGAGTTGTTGTCTCATCATCCTTGAGACAAAGACTGCAAACAGAAGGTCCAATGCCTCCCCTTTTCCTAAAATTTTCACCAGTGAGGATAGAGTCCTTCAAGCATAACCACGTGAAACAAATAATTTTGCTTGGTATATTAACTCTCCATATAAACTTATACCACCATCTAGAAACACCATTATGTGAATTACTAGCAATGCATTGATATGTTAGGTCTACAGTAACTAATCCGAAAGACTTGTTCCATGACCAAACGATCTTGTCATTTGAATTATTAAGTGAAACTTCGTTGCTTTTCAAATTTGCAATGTAATTGTTCCATTCATCTAACAGATCTCCTAATAAACCAAGTTGGTTGGCATTTATCCAATTTTGTGAAGTGTTAAGTGTGTTTGGTAAGGTTGCTTGAGCAATGGAAAATATACATTGATTATTGAGGTGTTGAGCTAAGGATGTTGAAAGTTTATATGAAGAATTATCTCCAATGAAAGGATCCTTTCCAATTATAACTTGATTTTCGCTCCTTATTAGCCAAGCCAGCCATTGTTTAATGATATAAAAAGAGCTCGTAAATTTTTTCCATATTATAGAGGTATTAGGGTACTTGCAATTTCCTTTTCCTATCCAAGAAGTCAAGTCTATTCCTTTTAAATATATACCTTTAAGGATTTGACTCCACGGGCTATTACCAAATAGTCCTCTCCAACAGGATTTAGGAGCTAATGACTTGGCAAACTGTTATGTAATCATGTTTGCGATAAATCAATTTAATTAGTTGAAATGTTATTTATGATTACATGTTGGTAATGTGTGGAGTAGTGGATTTTGAATCTATTTTGATAAGATTAGTTTTAATGTTATATGTTTTCTATTTTTGTCCTTGTAGTTTTATTTTTAGATTTTACTTATATATTTTTGTTATGTAAACATGTTTGTGATAAATCAATTTAATTAGTTGAAATAATTAAATGTTATTTATGATTTTGTGTTTTAAAGATTTTGGTGTTTAAATTTTTAGTTTATTCTAGTGCTAGGAATTTTTTACTTGTGAACATTTTTATTGTGTGTTTTATCAAATGTATTTTAAGGTTGGATTTCTTATATGTATATTTTTAGTCTCGCTAGTAAACCCTTTAAATATGATTTATATCCCCCCGGATGGGGTGTCACCGAGCACATCGCACCCTCCGACAGGCGGGAGGACACCTGGCCTCAATCCACTCAGCATCTTGCCACCGCACACCGCACTCCCGCCCTCCAATGCCAACATTTAACACTATGCATTCAACTTTTAGAGTTGTGTACCCCAATTATCACCCTTGCACAGTTCCAGTTATGGCGATGGTGCTCCAGGACGAAGAAAAAGTTAATGAGATGGGATGGCCTCCCAACCAATCCCATCGCAAGCTCTAGCTCCATGGGTTTTATTTCGCACCTGTGGTTTCTTCCACTCATTATCACACCTCAGCCCTAGCTCCTCGTAGCCTCAACTCTGGTTTTCTCCATCTCTAGTTCGTGTTCATCCCTCCTCTCTTGTTTTTCTTTCCGATGCCAAGGCAAAGAGGAAAATCTAAGCGAGGGGCGGCGTGGTATAACTCGCGAGGGTAAGGACGACAAGCTACTCAGAACTTGCCTCAGACTCTAGACCGTGCCTCCACTTCAGATATCCCTCCCCATGGGCATGCAGAGTGAAGTGGTTTGACAGCATGGGAAATTCCCTCGTCTTCACACCTAAGCTCAGCCCAGAACCGTCGCCCATACACCAGCCTCCCTCCCACCTACCCTCTCCATTTGCTCTCCCTAGCTCGATCGCCCCCCTCACTTCTTCATCCTCCTCTCTCCCTTCTTTCGCCTCCCCACACTCTTCTTCCGATGTTCCACCACCTCTTTCACCTTCTCTTTCGCCCCCGCCCTCTTGTGCTCGGTGCAACGATTTTATGAAGCTGCAGAATTCTATGGACATCACCCAGAACTCGTTCTTCGAAGTCAAGCGTGACATGGCAGAGCTGCTAAACAAAGATGATCGTCGGGAGTGCCGCGAGGAGCGCTTGGAGACTCTCCTATGCGCTCTCCTGCTCACCACTCCGGACACAGGGACTCCAGCCAAGGACAATGTGAATGATTCTCAGAAGGAACGAAAGCTAGGCCCAAGCTCCGGATGAAATCAGTGTTCACAGGTTTTCTTGGATTTTTTATGTCTTTAGACGGTTTATTTATCCAGGTTCTAGCCCTGCGAGGCACCTTAGTTTCTAGACTTAGCACAACAGTTTGTCACAAGACATTTTTCTCTCCTTTTACTGCAATTGTGAACTATTTGGACATCTATGAACTGTATGGACATGTGGCAGCATTGGTTTCCCATCTGGGTGATGCTGCCACTGTCTCACTGTTTACCCTCACAACTGTAATTTTTTTACTCCAGAAGGTTTTAATATATATCTCTAACTTACAAAAAAAAAATATGCTTTATATCCATATAGTCATACATATATTTTTCTATTAAGAGTAGCATGTTGATCATGTCTTTATTTGGGGAAGGGAGTGAGATGCGATTATTTAAAGGGGTGGATGAATATGTGATCTATACTTGCAATTTTTCATTTTACGTGGTTGTGGCATTTGTTGTGTAGTCTATTATAAACCAATATTCAAAATAACATAATAAACTTGCTTACCTATAATGTATATACCAAATATGCGCATGGAGCACAACTCCCAAAATGATAATAATGAGAACAACACACACATCATAAGCCTTTGTATACAATAATGACTATATTGACCTTTATAAATACATATTCACACCCATTGCCCATCTAGGTCCACTACCATGACAACCTACTATTACCTATGCATTTTATCCCATATATGCCCTCGAGCCTCATTAAGGTCATAACATATACATAATGTCACTCATTTCCCATGTAGGTCCACTACCAAGCCAACCTATTATTACATATGCATTTGACTTTATATATACCCCCATTGGGGTCATAAGATAGTGCCCTCATTTGAAAAGTTTGTCCTAAATGCTTGTAGTTAGGGGTTTTACATATGATGAAGCCAAGTAATAAGATTTTCTTAGATTTTTCTCTCATGTTGTCATTGTTAATGATCCATCCATCCATTATAAAGTCTTATCGGCATTAATCCTTGCTTATTTGATTATGCATAATTTATTTGTCTTTTATTCCATACAATGTTGTAACTTCTCCAATTTGTTGCAACTGTTGGTCTTTGAAAATATATTGTTGCATAATGGTTTCTTGATGCCACATTCCATGAATGTCTTTGCAATATTCTTCCTTGTTAGTGTTGATGTGGACCTTCTTGTCTTTCTCTCCAACTTTCTTGGTAATGAGGGTGTTGATATAGTTCCACCTTTAACGGTTTGCCTTCATTTTCGACACCTTTATCGTCAATCTTATTTCTAGTAAAATTACAATCTCTATCCTTTGTTCTTTCTCTTAATATTACAATCTCTATCCCATGTGATTTCTCTTTAATTACTCTTTCTTATAAGATAATACCATCGTATTTGACTTGTATGTCCTCTACACGGAGCTCAACTTCTTCAAGTATTTTATGGTGACCTTTGTGTATCTTTCTTTTCAGTATCATAGTCAAGAAAAAGGTTGATGTTATCCATTAACTTATTTCATCCTTCTCCAACTTTCACTTGCATAACTTACTTGACCTCATCGGTATTTAGGGTGTCTTCAACCTTCTTGTAATTTTTTCTCTTCAACTCTACTAATAGCATCTTCATCTTTAACATTAGATTTTGCCATGGATGCATTTTCACATTCTTAATATTGTTAATAAGGTCTTAATTATGATTTCACAACATTTTGAATTCGTTGTTTTTATTTTTCAATTCTTCCTTTGAGTCGACATTCCTTTTCTTGTATTTGCTCATCTTTCATTGTTTTATGTTCTTAACCTCCTTATTAATTTTGATTAAAGGTTTGCATCTTGGAGAACTCATTGCCCTTCTTTGTAAGCTCTTCTTCTTCATTGTAGTTCTACAATTTGGAAAGTTTTTTCTTGAGCCTCCCTCGATTCTTATTTTATTTTATGTGTATCATTTAATTCTATTTTCATTGTCCATTTATTTGAGAATTTTTTTTCAAACTCTTACCATGTGGAGAGCTTGGTGCTTACATCCAAAAAAATGTACTCATTGGCTTTACATTTAAAATAAATACTTGCAACA